>SNQJ01S0194914.1:12579-30159 GCA_010110895.2 Picea sitchensis | reverse complement strand
TAGTTCCTCTTCCTCTCCACTTCGTTACATCTTCAAAATGTCGGGCACTAGTAGTGGAATAGGAAGCAATGGTTCTGGAGGTGTCACTAGTAGTTCATCTTCCTCACAACCTTATGTTTCAACTTCGATCGGGAGTATCTATAACCATGCTATCCCTGTTCAATCCACCACTAATCCAACCAAAGTTATTAATAAATATGGCTTGTTTCAATTTGCAGAATATGTCAATGCTACTCTATGGCATGTTTCTTCCCCCTTAAATCTCACACATGTAGCCAATCCTTTGCCTAAGCTCAAGGATCATTTTCCCAAGTTCTCAGGACATGGTACCATTTATATAGATGAGCATTTGATTTATTTCTCAAATGATTTCCATAACATTGGCGCAAATGAAAACAATACCTGCATGCGCTTATTTGTCAACTTTTTAGAAGGAAAATGTACGATTGACTTCTTTGATTTTCCTTTGAAGATTTTGTCTACTTGGGATAAACTAGTCTACTGGTTCAAGTCCACTTTTGGACAACCCAAAATCCCAGCTGATCGGTTGAAGGAGTACAATAATATTACCTATAAAAAAGGTGAAATAATTAAAGCTTTGAATCTTCACTTCACCAATTTATATAATCAAATCCCTAAACTAATTAGACCACAAAATATAGTTGTGTTCATGCATTACTACAATTCTTTACCCTCTTCTTATCACCATAGACTGGAAGATAAATCCATAGAAATGTGGATGCGCCTTGGATTTGTTTGGAGTATGAAGAGAAGCTAAACAAAATCGATCTTCCTAAGAAAGACTATGGCAAACAAACCAATATGTCTACCGTTCTATAGCTTATGCAAGACATTAACAATCAAATGATTTCTTTTGAGAGAAAGGGAATTACTCCTACTTCCACTATTGAGACTTCTACCCAAGATGCCACTAGGAATTTTGCAAACAATAATTTTCAACCCAAGGACATATTGCCAGAGCCTGGTGTAATTTTTGTGAAGAACATCCTGAGAGGCACTTGTGTCAGGAAAAATGTGAGGATCAAATGTTGGGAAAAAGAAGATACTACCATTGTCTTAAGATTGGACTCTGAGATGATGTTTGGTAGTTAATACCAAAAATAAATCATATTTCAATAAGGGAAAAGTTGATTCTTACAAGACTACTTTTCCCCCTAGAACATCAACTCAAACTACTGGCTCACAATCTACCCACCTTTCTACCAATCATCAAGTCACCTATATTGTTAATTATAGTATTTTAATCCGTTCATTTCCAATATTAAAGTTGATGCTACTCTTTTGGACATAACTATACTAAAACAACACCAACATCCTAGAGATTCCATGGAAGGTAAAACTTCCAACATAGCCAACATGACGAAAGATTACTATGAAGGGGAGTCTCATGTAAATAGGATAAGTGTAAATAAATTTAGGAGATATCTAAATTATCCCCACTAGCACTTTTATTTTTGTAAATATTTTGGACAAAATAATGGCCCATTGCCTCATTGATGGTGAAACAGTTAAGTGTCATGTCAAGATCATTATGGAAGAGCTAGACCTCTCTTGTACCAATGAAAATGCGAGAACCATTCTCTCTTATAATAATCAACAACAATCCACAGTTGGTGCAGGATCCATGATAACCTTAGTACTTTGTGCATCCAAAATATTTACCACCCATAGAGATAAGTTATCCGGAAATATTTCATCAGCGAATTACTCAATTATTTTGGCAAGAGATTGGTAATCCCTAATGAGTGGTTACTTTCATTTAGATTGGTCAAATATATCTATTCCTAAATATGGAAAGAACATTATTGTTCTTATAGAAGATCATATCTCACTTTACATTGAGAAAGTTTCTCAACTGAATGTCAATTATGTCGAGGAAATCTTGAGTGTTTACTCTATTTTCATAGAAGAAGATGATGTGCTATGTGAACAATTTGAATATGATGATGGAATGGCATATGCACTTTTATGGTGCATCCTCCAACAAAGGAAATGGAGTTGGTATTATCCTTTACTCACCCATAGTAAAAATGTATAACTTCTCCTTAAGGTTAGAATTAGTACACCAACAACGTTGCTGAGTTTGAAGCCCTAATGTTAGATATTGAAAATCCTTGTAATCTGGGTTGTTTTCATCTTACTGTATTTGGTGATTCTGATCTTGTAGTTAACCTTGTTAAAAAAACCTATAACCCAAATAACAAGTTGATGAAAAGATACACTCATGCCGTTTGGGCCTTGATTTCAAATATGTTCTCTTTCAGCGTCCTCACAAAAGGGATATTAACACAATGGTTGATAGGTTGGCAATTTTTGTTGCCTCTGCTTCTCGATAGTTGTTACCATAATGACCTGATTGCACTTTTATGTCTCTATATCGTCCACATATAACTGACAGTGTTGAGTCATGGAAGGTTTTCAAAAATGATGAGGATATATGTTCTTTCTTACAAAATGAACCTCTTAATCCTAAGGAAGTGATTTCTATTGAAGATGATAAGTTTTTTGAAGGGATTGAATCCTCTTGAGAGTTCATTTCAATGAGTGATGTTGGTAAAAGGAAAATACTGAAGAAGAGGAGTCAAAGAGGAAAGTTTGAGACATTATCTCCATGAACATTGGAACCTCGGATGATCCCAAGATTCTTAAAATAGGAGCTCAATGCTCACAAGAGGAAAAATAAATATTCATGGATTTATTGAGTGAATTCGGATATCTTCTTGGTCATATGAGGATCTTTGTGGTTTTATCCCAATATCATCCAACACACCATTCCCCTATCAGGAAGAGGAAAAACGATGAAGCGAGGAGACCAAGGAGCTTGTAAATACCTACCCTCGAAGCTACTATGAGAAATGGATTTGAAAATTTGCTAAAATATCAAATCACCTTTCTAAATAAAAGTGATAAGATGGGTCTAGAATGGTTCTTGTATGGAAGAAAAAATGGTGAGAATCCCGGTTAATAAATGTTGACTTTCTTGCTTTTAAATAGAGCTAGTGTTAAGGACAAATTTTTGCTTCCTAACATGGAGATGATCCTACAATATGTAGTCGAGTTTCAAATAATGTCCCTACTTGATGGTTTTGGATATAATCAAATTAGAGTCAAGAGGGATGATAAATACAAAACCACATTTACCACTAGATGGGGCACCTTTTCCTACGAACACATTCCTTTTGACTTGTCTACTTGTAGGTGCCACTTTCCAAGAGCTATGCAAATATATTTCAATGATTTGATCGGTAAGATAATTGGTTTATCTTGATGACTTAGTATTTATTCCCAAAACCGATCAAATCATTTTTTCATCAATAGGGAAAGTCACTTTTTCCCATTCACAATTTGGTATTTCCTTGTAAGATCCTTCTAAGTCTGTTTTCAAGTTACTCAAAACTCCTTGGTCATATTGAACTACGTTAGATTAATATTTACCTTGAGAGAGTTGTTGCGATTATCAATCTCCTTGATCCTACCTCTAAACAAGGAGTTCAAGCTTTCATGGGCACTGTTAACTTTGTTAGGAGGTTTGTTCCCAACTTCGTTGTGATGGTTAAACCTATTCTTCACATGTTGCTGAAGAAGGATGAGAACCTTCTCTTGGATTGATATGAGGTGAAAATGATTTTCAAATCTTCACATAATTTGGACAAGCAGTGCATATGAGAACTTCATCATCTATAAAATGCAGGAGGCAATCTTTGACATCATAAGAGTTGATGACCAAAATCAAGAAAAACCTATAGCCTATGACTCAAAGTTTGTTAGATGATGAGGTGAAATATACCCTGATTGAAAAGCACACTTTTGCCTTAGTAAAATCAATGAAAGGATTTAGGCATTTTATTTTGGGCAAGCAAACATAGGTAAGAGTACTTTGTAGTAAGAAGTTTTTCTTATCTGGGGCCTCATCTCTCAGGAAAACCTTCACATTGGCTTGCCAAAATTCAAGAACATGATTTAATGATTACTGCAACCAAGAAAATTAGGGATGTGATATATCTCTTCACTTGGCTCAACATCTTGAACCAAGTTATTCTTCTTAACTTGAATATGCGACTTCTTTGTCAACATTTTTTTACTTGGAAACTCTTGATGTAGATCTTGTTGATCATCCTTGGTACATGGATATCATTTATTATCTCTTACAACAAAATTTTCCAGGTCATTTAGATTCACATCAGCGTAGAATATTGTGCTTGATAGCCCCAAAGTTTCTCATATTGGGAAATGTTCTTTTTTCGCAGATCTGGGGATGGGTTGTTGTTAAGATGTATATATGATAAAACAACCCAAAACGGTTTGAATGAATTTCATGGATTGATAGATTCTAACCTCCATATTAGTGGCCATTTTGCAGCAAAAGATACAACTTTCAAGATCACTAGGGTTGGTTATTTTTTGGCCTTGATGTTTCAAGATTCTTTCAAAGTTTACTTTCGAGGAGCTTGTGAAAAGTAATTTTTTTGGAAGGGAACACTTTTCTCCTATGCCTTTACAACCAGTTTTACTTGATTTCCCATTTTCTAAATGGGGATTATAATTTATCATCCCTATTAACCCTCCATCTTTTGTAGGGCATGTATTTATCCTGAAAACAACATACTACTTTACCAAGTGGACCGAAGAAGTCATCCTCTTAAGAATGCAGAGGATGAGAAGGTTATTAAATTCTTAGAATCTAATATCTTTTCTCACTTTGGTCTTCCACTTAAAATAATTTCAGACAACGAATCAACATTTATTTCAACAAAGTTTACTCGGTTTCTGAAAAAAAAATTGGAGTCAAGAACTTTACCTCATCCACCTATTACCCTCGGGTAAATGGGAAAGCCGAGTGATGAAAAATGGGTGTGCTTTCGTTTTAACCATATATAATATAATATTGTCCGCAACCATGAGCACAAATAATGCTAAGCACCTTGACCTTGACATAGAGAATAATTACGGTAGAAAATCAATAGCCAACCAAGGCTAATGCACCAAGAAAATATAACCAAGGCTGATCGAGAAGTCTAACCTAGAAAGGCCAGTACAGGTTGCAACAACTATAGTTGCAACTACTCTCCAAACTCGCACACTTACTAAATTTATGCAATTCTGAGGTTGTTTGTACCAAAAGATCTCGGTGCCCTATATTTATATACTTCTCTCTTTGGAGGCTAATAAGGTTGACTTCTATACTACGGAGAATTAAAGACTCAATACAAAATATTCTCTTTAGCCGACTTCTCTTATAGGGTTATGTCCAAGTCTTTTAGGGTTCTTCTTCTTGGAATATTCTAATCTCATAAAAAGTCACAAGTGGAGGTTAATACTCTCGTATTGCTTCACCATAATATCAACACTCCCTCTATCTAGGGAGGTATTGAAGGTAATGGTTTTGAGCAAAAACATACCATTCAAGCGGTAGCATCATCATAGCCACCTACAGGCTATCTCATGATCAAATCAAGAGCACCATCATCATTATCCATCTGGATAATCTCCATGATAATCGATACAATGTCATATGATACAACACAATTTTGTCTATCCATAGTAGTACATAACCACTATCGGTGGTACACAACCATACCAAGTAGCACACAACTACTAACTAGTGACACATATTCTGTCGGTGGAATGCATCCACCATAGTAGTATACAACTATTGTTCGAGACATACAATCTCTACAATGGTCATATCATCAGATATCAAACTACATAAACAATATCGTGACACGAGTTAGTGTCTGGTCCATTCTTCCAGTCACATATGTGATATCTAGAAGAACATCTACCCTCATAAGGTAAAAATCATCCATGGGATATATGTACTATTATTCCCAAGCATGGGAGAATAACTTTCCCTGATTTGAGCTAGAACATTAACCCTAATGGGCCATTCCTCTAGCACTAAACATGGTAACCTAGATAGAATAAGAGTCTTCCATAGAATGCACGTCATGATTGCTAAACCTAGACCATTCACCTAAGGCAGACTCATTCTCTCAACACTAAACATGGTGCAACCCTAGAGAGGATAGTCTACCCTGAGGAATTGTTATGTTGTCCTAGACCATTTCCTAAAGAAATGATTGTCTGCACCAACCTCCAAAATGGACCATTCTTTGAAAGCGCTCACAACTATGAACTTCAAAATAATGATTACGTGAGGAAGACCATTCTTCTTGACCACTACTAAGAGTGACTTCCAACAAGAAAGATTTTCCTAGACCATTCCACACACCTTTGGACATAAGAGTCAATTTCCCATGGTATCATCAATCTATCAAACCATTTTTGTTACTAAAATGATTGTTTGATCCGGACCATTTCAGGCGGAAAATTACTTGTCTGATGAATAATCTCAACTACTTTCGAACTAGAAAAGGAACTTACATCTGGATCATTTTCCAAACTGAGAAAGAGCTATTATAAATAAATGAAATATATATATATATATATATATATATATATATATATATATATATGTAATATGTATATATATAATACTCCCTCCCAACCCAGGGAACCATCTCTTCCCTTTCAGCTAAAGGGAGTTATTTCCACGAGCTAACTTGTCTAGTAAGTATGAAAACTTTATCCTGGACAATGGATTTGTCAAAATATCTTCTATCTTCTCATCTATGGAGACTATGATGGAGTTTCAATTCTCCTTCTGGACTTTATCATGAATAAATTAGTATTTGATCTCAGTGTGTTTCAACCTCTCATGAAACAAGGGATGTTATGATAATCTTATAAAACTCTAATTGTCACATTATATTATGGTTGAATCTAGTACATGATCAAATAATCCTGAAATTAGCTTCCTCAACCATACTAATTCGGTACATGCTTCATCTTTGCGATATATTATGCTTCTTCTATGATGAGTGTGAAAAACTTATGTTTCCTATTGTCCTAAGAAATCATACCAGATCCCAAGATAAAACACATCCCTGAAGTAATCCTTATGTCTTCTACCTCCCTGCCCAATGCAGATACGTGAATCCATTAAGTTGTATATCACTAGATAAGGTGTAATTTAAACCATATTTTAGCATCCCACAAATATATCTTATAATATTCTTTGCAACTATTCAATGCTCATGTATGGGTTCCACTTGGAGCTGGCTTAGGGTTTTACAACAAAAGAAATATCTAGTTGGTATTCACTAAATGCATTAATGACCAATCAATTTCCAATATAGGGGCTAGTCTATTGGATCCAGTCACGAGTCTCTTACTTTTCTTATATCTATTGTCATAGGAGTGTCCATGGTTGCGATCCATCATTCCAAACTTTCTGAAGAATCTTCATTGCATGCTTTCCTTGTCAAGGGAATACTTCCCATGCTTCTACCATACTTCTAGTCCCAAGTAATGCATGAGGCAGGGTCTTTCATATCAAACTTAGAAGCTGGTTCCTTTTTGCACTGGATGATAAAAGATTCTTCACCTATCAAGAATAAATGCGTCGACATATAGTAGTAGAATTATAAGTGCATTGTTCATGAATTTGTAGTAGAGATTTGGATATGCATGACTCTTGGAGAAATAGAGTCTTAAGTAAGTATCTGTCTATTTTGTGTAATGTCCCCACTTTGGGACATCATCAGGTACATAGGTTTATGATGACGAGAGTAGCCATATGAATGTTATAGTGAGTACAGGGGGTTATTGAGAGGCATTGTAAGGAGTCCATATTGAATTTCTCATCATATTCCATCACATTGCAACAAGTGCATAGGTTGGCTTTAGTTGGTTGCATTCCAACCGTTCCATGATTTTATTTTGAGCTATAAGTTAATTGAATTCACTAAAGAGGCCATTTTGGGCACATTACTTGGAGGAACCTCTCAGTGTAATATCTCATTGGAGATCAGGAGAAGAAATACTACAGGATGGGATGGTGAGAAATAACTTTCAGTGGCCAGGGAAGACAAAAGGAGAGATAAGGTGTTTTCAGAGGTAAAAGGTTAATTAATTAATTAAAAGTGATTTAATTAATTAATTAAATATTAATAAAATAGAGAAGTCACTTTGGGAGGGACAAGGTGAGCCAAAAAACATAAAGGAAAGGCAAGGGCCTCTCATTCATTCATGTATGATCATTTTGATATTTGGCTTTTATCTAGTGAGCCCAACATTAGGGGATTTGAGGGTTTTGACATAAACTATAGAGACAATTAGAGAGTGAAGATTACCTAAAGCTTGTCTAGCTTGGTCTCAAAGATGTAATAATCTCCCACACCATTATAGTTCCATATCTACTTAATTGTAGGAGGATTCTACATCATTTGCTGAGAGAGAGAGAGAGGCATAGCATCTAGGGTTTTCCAGCTAGAGAGGCACACCATTCATTGAGGGAGGATTGCCCTAAATGAGAGCGATTTTGGGAATTCTAGGTATTGGGTTTCTCTTGTAGGTGTTTTAGCACCATTCTTGGTTGTTTAAGGAGGCACTTTAGTGGAGGATTCATTTGTATTGACAGTTGGATGATTTCCCAAGAGGAGTGCGCACCATTATTTGGAGGGTAACTAGGTCTAAGGATCCTATGCGATGTTGAAGCCTAGTTGAGGACTTGGGTTTTCATTTCCATTCCTCGATCTATCATCCTAGTGGATTGGTGGAGTTGTTGGAGGTCTCTAGGAGAGGCCAGTGTAGGGAGTTTCGAAAAACCATCCAGGAGGGAACATTACATAGGAGGAGGTTTAGATCTATATGGTTTGAGAGGGATCTTGAATATTTAGGCACACAGGTTTCTTGCCATGTAGATCTACTGTTTGAAATATTTCTTGGGGTGATTGGACACATTTTGGCGGTAGGGCCAAATTGTTGAGAAGCTGACATCCTAGTAGGGCATGTCATCATCCAGTTAGGGTTACACTTCACATGACCATATAACCACCTTGGTATTGGTCTTCATCTATATCGACCTTTGGAGGCTTATTTTGTGTTAATCGGGGAGATTTTGTAGCAGCTCATAATTCTATCTTGGAGCCATATTTTGAGCATTCTAGATCAACATCTTCATTATAGCAAGTTTCTCTATTTCATGAAAAAAATCATAGTAGTGATGTTTGGCTTGTCTATCATATTGCATATGGTTGGGTATGTTCCATGGTTATATCTTCTTGTTTATTGCTGCAAAAACACATATAAACACATTGAAGTAAACCCTAAGGCTGAAATCAAGAGGCCATTCAACAAATAAGCCGCATCTATCAAGTAGGTCAGTGAAGTGTTTGATGAAATAACACAACAAATAAAGGTTTAAAGACTAAAAACCGTGATGATCACGGCATAATGGCTTGGAGATCATTCTGATTAGTATCAACAGATTCTGCTTGCTTGTGGGAATTAGCACATGCATGCAGAGCCATAGAAGGGGCTTCCATAAGAGGAGATGGATATTGTGGATTTTACTAGACATATTGTACATAGTAGATGGGAATACTACTACGGCCTTAGTGAGGAAACTAGGGCCTAATAACCTTTCAACAATATTTATCCTTGAAATATCCTAGGTGGAGCATAGATGAGATTGCATTCCAGGTCAAACAAGTAGAGGAATATATGGCAACAATAGCTAGATGGAGGGAAGAAAAGAGAAACCCCACACCCACACAACCTTGCTATAGTTGCAAGGGGTTGTGGGAACTAGATCATAGGTGTAGGGTAAAGGTAAGAAACATATCATTGAGGCGCACTATGATGGTGATTATGAGGTGTGTGAGGATGGATCGATTGATGCTTATCAGGAGCAGTCTAATGATGATAGTGACTCTTGCATGAAGTCTAGTGATAGTGACTCTTGCACAAAGGTGATGATTCTAGCAGCAGGGAGGATAGTGACCTTATTAGCAGTGGTTAGGCGATTGGTGGATGGGATGATAGAACAGGTACTTCAATAGACATATCACATATTATTTATGACCTTCTTGTTGGTTGTGGAGCTTGATTATCTTCACGATTTATAGGTCTTTTACTTTCGGCTATGTTTATACCCCATGAAGAATTTACACCCCAAATGAATGTACACTCCCCTTGTGGGGGAGTGTAGGGGGGGGATTGCCCCTTATGCAAGGTCTAGGGGCAAGCGATCTTCTAGTGGGGGTTCGGGGGTAGCGTTCCTTGAAGGAAAAATTGCCTTATAAAGTATATTGTAATTTTCACGGCCCCAATAAATGCGGACCGTTCATTATAAGGTTGCATATCTAGCGATAGAGATTATGTTAGAGTTTTTCCCTAGAAGACAACCCTCTTTTATGAGGAAATATTGAGATATGGTTGATGGTGAATATATTTCCCTCATAAAAGAACGGTTTCCTTCTAGGGAAAAAAGAGGAAGTTACATCGGGTTTCTTTGTAGGTTGTATCCCTTCATTTGTTGGATAAAAGAAAGGAAGGACCTGGCAGCAATTTTACCTACTCACAGTGGGGCATGTAGCGCCCTGCTTGGGTGAACCAAGTAAATCTGTCTCTCTTGTATTGTGTGTCTTACGTGTTTTGTTCCGCATTTGTTTATTTATTGCTCCGTGATCCTGGTTTTCTAACACCCACCTCAACGGATTGGTGACACTGGTGAGGATTCACACATGTTATACCAGTCAGATGAGCTCACGATGAGGTTGTAGCACCTTGGTCTGGTCATCCCTTAGACACCATGATAGCCCACATCCACACATGAGGAGATCAATGGCATGTCATATGTGATGGATGAGCCTAGTGTGAAGGTTTCACACCATGGACATGTAGATCCACAGACCAGGAGGAGGTACAAAACATATAGATAGTTGACCCTACACATGTCTGAGTTCATCATGAGGGAATTAGGTCACATATTTTGAGACTCCATTAGTTGAGAATATGGTGGAAGCCCGGGTTTATAGATCCTGCACTTAGGATCAGTTTGTATTGATGAGGATGAACTCTTTAGTATTCAAGATGACCACAACACGTGTCTAGACACAACTATATAGGATCGGTATGAATGATAGTAGGAGTTGAGGCATATAGGAGGATACAACTTCTCACACTAGATACATTATGATTCAGAGGAGCTAGCAATTGAGGATGATGTGCAATTACGTATAGGCCCGAGACCAATTAAGCCTTGATGGACAACAATCAGTTCAACACTTTATCTTTTGCGAAGAGGGTGTTGTTGAGGATTTTAGTGATGGCACTAGTAGTGATAGGCATGAGGTGGTACCTTAGCATGACTATGAGTAAAGTCACACCACTTAGAAGGAAATTTGAGAGTTAGTGAGGCTATGATCATGAGAGCCACTAGACATTTTGATGACACACATGAATTAGTAATGGCCAACGATCAGGAGCATCAGTGGCACATGGTAGTGCGGATGAGGGATTTTCCATGGAGGACTTTCATACTCTAGGGGAGAGAGTACTCTGTTGATGAGACACTTCCATTTATGTTACAGGAGCGGTTGAACTCCATGTAGAGATTGAACCAATAGTATGCTCAGGATCTATGATGCAACATGGAGTCTCTGAGAGGCGACATGAGTTTGCTAGATCATACAGTGATTAGCGATAGCTCATAGGTACATGCTAAGATGTATGGTGGGATTCATAGGGTTGTCACTTACCTTTTAGAAAGGAGACACCTTAAGGGAACATCACAGAGCCACTCCTTTGCAACAACATATGGTTATGAGATATCATCTTCACCATTTCAACAGTTATGTGGGTGATAGGAGACAAATATTGGTTTTCCAGCAATTGGAGGAGTTACTTATGGTTATACTGGATGACTGGGGTTCAGTGAGGATCACAGGCCGAGCAATTATCATGATGCAGTAGACATGATCTTGGTCGAGACCTTGGGATTGACCGAGGTAGGTGGTATTTTTCATCCCTACAATCAGCTACAAATGTCTCTGTTACCTTTTCTTGACACTTTTATCATGGATGACAACATGAGGAGAGATAAACAATGGTAGAGGGCATGGGGAGTGACTAGGCCGAGACCACATGACAAGAGTACTTTTACAGCATCCAGCCGGATAGAGATGAATCATCATAGGCAACCAGGTTGAGACTTGGTGTGTGATAGAGAGCATCATGGGCCAGGTGATAGTAGATGAGGACATAGGGCTTCTAACAGTGATCAATCTTAGACAAGAGTAGTTAGAGGATATTGGAAGTGATAAACTTCAAGTTTTCCATGGGATCTGAAAGTTCACTTATGTTAAGCGGAGATGTTCATGTTGAATTAGGTTGTGCCAGAGAGCCACACACACACTCCACCTTGGTTTTGGTTTGGAGTGGGTCTGCAGGTATTTGTCCTATGGGGCGAGACCCTTTCTCCCACTTGATCATCATGATAGGGCATGGAGATGTTTGGACATGCACTTATTCTATAGAGGTGTCTTCACTGATAAAATTTCTGGACAACAGGTCCAATAGGGTCCACATGTATTTAATTTGAAGAACCTAGGAGAGAGTTTAGGATGTATGTGTAGGGTAGGCAGGTCATGGTAGAGTGTTGGAGGCCGAAAAAGCATGAGGATGTTTGATAGAGGTTAGCATGGGACCCAAGGATTTAAAATTTGGGAATTTGTGACTTCAAAGTAGTGGACCTTTCTTGAGGGAATTTTGTAACTGTCCTTTGAGCTTTGGTGTTAAGAGAAGCACATCGCTTCTAGGTGTCTCACATAGGTCTTGCAACACCTCATTCATGCATCGGCATGAGCGGTTGATAGAGGTACATGGATATTGGTAGAGACTTGAGGGATGGATTCATTCCAGGATGAGGCCATATGTCATGTACAAAGACTCTCGGAGTTGGTATATTTCAGGGTTATGATTCCCAGGGGCTAGTAGTTCATGAGTTGATATGGGACCCAAAGGGTAGAGTGCATGAGTGTTCATATTTGGATGGGTTCTACTGTGTATCCCATGGGTGGACATGGGACAGTATTTTATTTGAGGGGATTTGGTTGGCAGGAAAAACAATGATTTCTATAGCGAGGAGGGTTGTAATGTCCCACTTTGGGACATCATCCTGGGGTGCAAAGGTTTATGATGATGACCAGAGCAGTGGGATGGATGTTATGGTGAGTACAAGGGTTATTGAGGGCATTGTGGGGTCCAATTTCTCTCATCATATTCCATCATTATGATTCATTCCTCACATGTTGGCTTGGTTTCATTGCATTCCCGGTGGTTTCCATGATTTTGACTATTTTTGAGCTATAAGTTAATTGAATTCAGTGAAGAGGTCATTTTGAGACATTACTTGGAGGAACCTCTGGGTGTAATAGCTCATTGGAATCGGGAGAATAAATACTACAGGATGGGATGGTGAGAATTCACTTTCAGTGGCCAGGGAAGACATGAGGAGATAGATGTTTTAGAGGCAAAAGGTTAATTAATTAATTAAAATTGATTTGAGTGAATTAATTAATTATTAATAAAATGAAAGTCACTTTGGAGGGACAAGGAGAGAAAAGTTATAAAAGGAAAGACCAGAACTCTACTCAATTCGATTCATGTATGATCATATTTTGATATCGGGCTTTTGGTAGTGAGCCCAACATTGGAGGTTTTGAGGGTTTGACTTAACAAACCCTAGAGAACATCTCGGTGGTGAAAGATTCTTCCTAGCTTGTCCCAAGATTGGTCTCGGATATGAAATACTCTCCCACACCATTCTAGTTTCAGATCTACTGAGTTGGTAAGTTCTACGTGGTTAGCAGTGAGAGAGGGTGCACTAGCTAGGGTTTCCAACAAGAGGGAACACCATTCATTGAGGAGGGATCCATCCTAGCTGAGGAGAGCTGATAGTAGAATTCCAGTTATTGGGTTTCTCTTGTAGGTGTATTAGCACCATTCTTGGTTGATTCTGGAGGTATTTTGATGGAGGATTCATTTGTATTGACGGTGGGATGATGATTTCCCAAGGAGGAGGGCACACCATTATTTGGAGGGTAGCTAGATCTAAGGATCTAGCCAATATTTTTCCTAGTTGAGCACTTGGGTTTCATTTTAGTGCCTCGATCTATCATTCTAATGGATTGATGGAGTTGTTGGAGAGGTCTCTAGGAGAGAGGTCAAATTTCTAGGGTTTTAATAAATCTAGAGGAGGTGCCATGTACATTGGAGAAAAGTTTGGATCAGCATATGGTTTGAGAGGGATCTTAGAGATTCAACCGGAGTTTGTTCTGCCATCACCCAATCATGGCATGTTTCTTGGGGTGATTGGACACATTTGGTAGCCGAATTATTGAGTAGCTTCAATATTCCAGCAGGACGTGGCATCATCCAGTTAAGGTTTATGCACTTCACATGACCAAATCTACCTTGGTATTGGTCTTCATCTCTTATCAACCTTTGGAGATTTATTTCATATTGTCAGGAGATTTTTGTAGCAACTCATACTTCTATCTTGGAGCCATCTGTTGAACATTCGGATAGACATCTTCATTGTAGTAGGTTCCTCTATTTTATTAATAAAGAAGAATTGTGATGTTTTGTCTTGTCTATCATATTGTATATGGCTGAGAGTGTAATGATCCCAAAGCCAATTTTTTGCTTAGAATCACTAACTAACAACTGATTTGATTATTATTTGTGTGTATGCAGGTTGGCCATAGATATTTCGGCCTTAGGGTTTTATTAAGTTATTCGACCATGGGTATACAGAATCATTGTAATCATATGAAGACCATCAATATTACACAAGATAGGAACCACAAAAAAAATCTGAACTTTATTATAAGAAGAAAGCACACGATATAATAGAAGCAGATCTGAAGTAGATGGCTTTAAGACAATAATGGAGCTGTATACAAAATGTTCCTTGAGATACAAATCAAGCCTCCCAAAGGATGCCACTAGAAGATGAATTCTCAACTACAAGACCAAGGTTTCTCCCCCCCCTCAAACAATGGTATGACCTTGATAGTACTTCTAGTCACACGACTGGCAGAGACAAGGACACCAAGGGTTCGGCCCTTCTGAAGATATAGACTTCCTGATGCTGCCAAAATCTCCTTAATGATAGATCAAGGCAAGAGAAATCCCTCCCTGAGCAAGCAAATAGCTGAACTTTATTATAAGAAAGAAAGCACCTGATATAATAGAGAAGCAGATCTGAAGTAGATGGCTTTAAGACAATAATGGAGCTGTATACCAAAATTCTCCCAGAGATACAAATCAAGCCTCCCAAAGGATGCCACTAGAAGATGAATTCTCAACTACAAGACCAAGGTTTCTCCCCCCCCCTCAAGCAACTGGTATGACCTTGATGACTGCTAGTACGACTTGCTGAAGACAAGGACACCAAGGGTTCGGCCCTTCTAAAGATATAGACTTCCTGATGCTGCCAAACTCTCCTCAATGATAGATCAAGGCAAGAGAAGCCTCCTCCTGAAGTATGAAGCTCAATCATTGAAGCTTCCTCCTCAAACTGTAAAAACCCTAGGATGGTACGACCCTCCTGAAACCCTAAATATGGCCAAAAGTACAACCTAGCTGGATGGGGCCTCTGAATCGTCTGAAACTCTCCCAGATGATAGATTGGGCATCTACAAGCACTTGAGAGAAGTCTCAAGATCAGATCTAGCCTATATCCTTCTAGATATGAGAATTGTTGAATCTCCAAGTCGTACCCTTCCTCCTAAAATCGTCCCAACCTACAGTAAATGATAGAGGCGTGATAACTCCTCCAAGAAGCCCTCAAATTGATGAACAGGGGCTTGCCAGCAAAACCCTAATGCTGGAAAACCCTCAAGCTTCTTCCTTTGGCTAGATCGAACTCTTCCTCAACAATTGGTGCACCCCTGAAAGAAAACCCTAGCTGGTACGACCCTCCTGATCCAAATGGTATGACCCTGCTAGTCCTCCTTAGTAGATGATAGCTATAGAATGGTGTGGGTGGAGTATTTCATCCTCGAGACCAATCTTGGAGCTAGGTGAGTGGAATATTTCACCACTGAGATGCTCACTAGGGTTTGTAATATCAAAACCCTCAAAACTGTATGCTCAAGAGCATCAACAAGAAAAATACCAAAATCTAGAATGAATAATAGGTGCACCCCAACCTTCTATTTATACTTTTCTTCTATTTTTCTGTTGAGTTAGGTTGACCCCTAGGGTTACTCCTTCAGTGCTTCTATTCCTTCATTGAGTTATCTTTTAAATCTTTTTCACATTTTCATCAAGTCAACTTAAGAATATAACCTTAGTTTGGTTGAACTTTCCCCTTAGTATGAGACTATGGCCTAGTGGGGATGCCTAGGCCACTGAGTCTCCTCAATACCTCTTCATCAAGAGGTGGGGGAAATTACAGTCTCTCCTGCTAGAAATTTCTTGTCCTCAAGAAATTCCAAACCTTTTTCTCTCACCACTTGTTCATTTTCCCACGTGGCATCCTCAATGGGTAGATCCTTCCACCTGATCAAATACTCTTTGATGCTTCTCTTCCTGAGCTTCTTCTCCTGAACCTCTAGTATCTCTTATGGAATCAAAACAAGATTCCCTTCTTCATCCATGGGAGGTAGTACCTTGATGGGTGTGATGTGCTAGATGATGGCCCTCTTCAGGCAAGACACATGGAAGACATTTTGTATCCTGCTACCTTGTGGGAGCTCCAGCGCATAAGCTACGACCCCTATCCTCCTGCTAACTCTGTAGGGTTCAAAGAAATGTGGCTGTAGCTTCTCTGCTCTGCTTCTTTTTATAGAAGTCTGTCTGTATGGTTGGAGCCTTAGATAGACTAAGTCACCAACCTCAAAATTACGCTCAACTCTGTGTTTGTCTGCTTGGACCTTCTTCTGGTTCTATGCTCTCTATAGACGATTCTTCAACTCTCAGAGAATGTCTTGGCTCTGTTGTACCCAATACTGTACCATAGGTGCCCTGCTATCACTGAAAGCAATATCAACAAAAGACAGTGGATCATAGCTGTACAAATCTCTGAATGGAGGCATGCCTATGGACACATGCTGGGTGGTGTTGTAGTAGTATTCTCCCAAGTGCAACCATTTGACCCACGCCTTCTGCTTCCCTGCTACATAATTCCTGAGGTAGACTTCTACCCACTTGTTGAATATCTCAGTTTTCCCATCTGTCTGAGGGTGAGATCTGGTACTAGGGGTCAAGGTTGTACCAACCAGATTGAACAACTCTTTCCAAAAGGTGCCCATGAACCTACTATCCCTATCACTGACAATGGTTTTGGGTAGGCTATGCAACCTGAAAATCTCCCTGAAGAATAGTTCAACAACCTGTGCTGCACTGAAGTTTGTGGATATGGAGAAGAATTGTGAAAACTTCGTCAACCTGTCTACCACCACAAAAATGTAGTCCTTCCCTTGTGTTCTTGGCAACCCGGTGATGAAATCCATGGATATGCTTTCCCACTTGTGCTATGGAATGGGTAAGGGTTGTAGTAATCCTACTGGGTGTGTATGCTCATCCTTGTTCATATGGCATGTAGTATACTCCTTAGCATGCTTTATTACATCCTCCTTGAGGCCCTTCCATGAGAACCTCTCTTTTACCTACATGTACATCTTACTGATCCCTTGGTCTACT
>SNQJ01S0194914.1:0-12569 GCA_010110895.2 Picea sitchensis | reverse complement strand
TGGAAACCCTAGCTAGTGCACCCTCTCTCTCTCTGCCCCTGCAACTAATGTAGAATCCTACTGCAACTGAGTAGATCTGAAACTAGAATGGTGTGGGAGAGTATTTCATATCCGAGACCAATCTTGGGACAAGCTAGGTGGAATCTTTCACCACTGAATACTCCTCTAGGGTTTGTTAAGTCAAAACCCTCAAAACCTCCAATGTTGGGCTCACTAGCTAAAAGCCAGATATCAAAATATGATCATACATGAATGAATGAGTAGAGGCCCTTGCCTTTCCTTTATAACTTTTTCTCTCCTTGTCCCTCCAAAGTGACTTTCATTTTATTAATAATTAATTAATTAATTAAATCACTTTAATTAATTAATTAACCTTTTTGCCTTTGAAAAACACCTTATCTCTCCTTGTGGCTTCCCTGGCCACTGAAAGTGAATTCTCACCATCCCATCCTGTAGTATTTATTCTCCCGATTCCAATGAGCTATTACACTGAGAGTTTCCTCCAAGTAATGTTCCCAAAATGGCCTCTTCAGTGAATTCAATTAACTTATAGCTCAAAATAGTCAAAATCATGGAAATCATCAGAATGCAATGAAACCAAAGCCAACATGTGAGGAATGAATCATAATGATGGAATATGATGAGAAATGAAATTTGGACCCCACAATGCCTCTCAATAACCCTTGTACTCACTATAACATCCATCTGGCTACTTTGGTCATCATAAACCTTTGCACTGTGATGATGTCCCAAAGTGGGGACATTACAGTCCTCCTTGCTAGAAAATTGCTTTTCCTCAAGCAATAACCAAATCCCCTCAAATAAAATACCAAGATCCCATGTCCACCTATGGGATACACAGTAGAACCCATCCAAATATGAACACTCATGCACTCTACCCCTTGGGTCCCATATCAAGTCATAATCTACTAGACCATGGGAATCATAACCCTGAAATATACCAACTCCGGGAGTCTTTTGCATATGACACATGGCCTCATCCTGGAATGAATCCATCCCTCAAGTCTCTACCAATATCCATGCAGCCTCCATCAACTGCTCATGCCGATGCATGAATGAGGTGTTGCAAGACCTATGTGAGACACCTAGAAGCGATGTGCTTCTCTTAACACCAAAGCTCAAAGGACAGTTACAAAAAATTCCCCCTGCAAAGGTCCACTCGCCTTTTGAAGTCAGTGAAATTCCCAGCCCTAAAATCCTTGGGTCCCATGCTAACCTCTATCGAAGATCACCCTGTTGGCCCAACACTACTCTAACCATGACTGTCTACCCGCTACATACATCCTAAATCCCCCTCTCCTAGGTTCTTCAGCTGAAATACATGTGACCCTTGGACCTGTTGTCCAAAAACTATATCAGTGAAGACACCTCTATAGAATAAGTGCATGTCCAAACATCTCCATGCCCTATCATGATGATCAAGTGGGAGAAAAGGCCTCACCCCATAGGACAAGTACCTGCAGGCCCACTCCAAACCAAACCAAGGTGGAGTGTGTGGCTCTCTGGCACAACCTAATTCAACATGAACATTCTGCTAACATAACAGACTCCTAGATCCCATGGAAAACTTGGAAGTTTATCACTTCCAATATCCTCTAACTACTCTTGTCTAAGATTGATCACTGTTAGAAGCCCTCTGTTCTCATCTGTTATCACCTGGACCATGATGTTCTCTATCACACACCAAGTCTCAACTGGTTGCCTATGATGATTCATCTCTATCTGGATGGATGTTGTAAAGATACTCATGTCAGATGGCCTCAGCCTAGTCACTCCCCATGCCCTCTACCATTGTTTATCTCTCCTCATGTTGTCATCCATGATAAAAGTGTCGGGAAAAGGTAACAGAGACATTTGTAGCTGATTGTAGGGATGAAAAATACCACCTACCTCGGTCAATCCCAAGGTCTCGACCAAGATCATGTCTACCTGTACCCATGATAATTGCTCGCCTGTATCCCTCACTAAACCCCAATCATCAGGTACAACCATAAGTAACTCCTCCAATTGCTAGAAAACCAATATTTGTCTCCTATCACCCACATAACTGTTGAAATGGTGAAGATGATATCTCATAACCATATGTTGTTGCAAAGGAGTGGCCTCTGCATGCTCCCCTAAGTGTGTCTCCTTTCTAAAAGGCAGTACACCCCTATGAATCCCACCATACATCTTAGCATGTACCTATGAGCTATCGCTAATCACTGTATGATCTAGCAAACTCATGTCGTCTCCTGTAGACTCATGTTGCATCATAGATCCTTGGCATGTTGCTGGATCAACCTCTACATGGAGTTCAACCGCTCTCGAAACACAAATGGAAGTGTCCTCCATCAAATATACTCTCTCCCTGAGAGTATGAAAGTCCTCCATGGAAAATCCCTCATCTGCACTATTGTGTGCCACTGATGCCTCCCAACAATAATTGGCCACTAATGCATGTGTGTCATCAAAATGTCTAGTGGCTCTCATGATCATAGCCTCACTAACTCTCAAATTTCCTTCTAAGTGGTGTGACTCCTGATCATAGTCATGCTAAGGTACCACCTCATGCCTATCACTACTAGTGCCATCACTAAAATCCTCAACAACACTCTCTGCAAAAGATAAAGTGTTGAACTGATTGTTGTCCATTGCGCCACTGGGTCTGCCCATATGTAACTGCACATCATCCTCAATTGCTAGCTCCCTCTGAATCATAATGTATCTAGTGTGAGAAGTTGTATCCTCCTATGCCCTCAACCTGCTACTATCATCTGCGCCTGGATCCCATATAGTTGTGTCCAGACACATGCTATGGTCATCCTGAATACTAAAGAGTTCATCCTCATCAATACAGTCCGATCCCGGAAGTAAGTGATCCATAAACCTGTCAGTCTCCACCATATTCTCAACTAATGGAGTCTCCAAAATATGTGACTCAATCTCCTCATGATGAACTGTATGTGTAGGGTCAACTATCTATATGTTTTGTACCTCCTCCTGGGTCTGTGGATCTACATGTCCATGGTGTGAAACCTTCACACTAGGCTCATCCATCACATATGACATGCCATTGATCTCCTCATGTGACGTGGCTATCATGGGTGTCTAAGGGGATGACCAAGGTGCCACAACCCTCATCAGGAGCTCATCTGATCTGTGCTAACATGTGTGAATCCTCACTAGTGTCACCAATCTGTTGAGGTGTAAGTGTTAGAAAAACAGGACCGCGGAGCAATAAAATAAAACAAATGCGGAAACAAAACACAGAAGACACACAATACAAGAGAGACACAGATTTACGTGGTTCACCCAGTGTGGGCTACGTCCACCAGAGAAATTGCCAGGTCCTTCCTTTCTTTTTATCCAACAAATGAAGGGATACAACCTACAGCAAAACCCATTGTAACTTCCTCTTCTTTCTCTCACAGTCTCCTCTCTCGGAATAAAATATTCACCATCAACCATATCTGCAATACATTTCCCTCATAAAAGAGGGTTGCCTTCTAGGGAAAAAAACCCTAACATAATCTCTATCGTTAGATATGCAACCTTATAATGAACGGTCCAGATTTACAATGAAATTACAATATACTTTTATAAGGCAATTTTTTCTTCGGGGGATTCACCCTCGAACCCCCACTTGCCCCCAGACCCCCCAGCCGAGGGGATAGGCCCCTCGGACCCCGCAGAGGGGGTACCCCCCCTATGCACTCCCCCGCGTGGAAGAGTGTACATACTTCTGGGGTGTAAATACTTCATGGGGTATAAACATAGCTGAAAGTAAAAGACCTATAAATCAGGAAGATAATCAAGCTCCACAACCAACAGTAAGGTCATAAATAATATGTGATATGTCTATTGAAGTACTGGTTCTATCATCCTATCCACCCGACTGTCTATCCACTACACAAGGGTCACTATCCTCCTCAAGCGTGCTAGAATCATCAGCCTTTGTGCAAGAGTCACTATCACTAGCCTATGTGCAAGAGTCACTATCATCATTAGACTGCTCCTGATAAGCATCAATCGATCCATCCTCACACACCTCATAATCACCATCATAGTGCGCCTCAATGATATGCTTCTTACCCTTACCCCTACACCTATGATCTAGTTCCCAAGGCACCTTACACCTGTAGCAAAGTTGTGTGCTCCTAATGGGTGTGGGGTTTCTCTTTTCTTCCCTCCATCTAGCTATTGTTGCCATATATTCCTCTACTTGTTTGACCTGGAATGCAATCTCATCTATGCTCCACCTAGGATATTTCAAGGATAAATATTGTTGGAAGGTTATTAGGGCCCTAGTTTCCTCACTAAGGCCGTAGTAGTATTCCCATCTACTATGTACAATATGTCTAGTAAAATCCACAATATCCATCTTCTCTTATGGAAGACCCCTCTATGGCTCTGCATGCATGTGCTAATTCCCACAGGCTAGCAGGAATCTAAGCTTTGATACCACTGTAATGATCCCAAGCCATTATGCCAGGATCATCACGGTTTTTGTGTCTTTTTAAAACTTTTATTGGTTGTGTTATTTCATCAAACACTTCGCTAACCTACTTGATAGATGTGTTTACTTGTTGAATGGCCTCTTGATTTCAGCCTTAGGGTTTACTAATGTGTTTATATGAGTGTTTGCAGCAATAAACAAGAAGATATAACCATGGAACATACCTCAACCATATGCAATATGATAGACAAGCCAAAACATCACCAATATGATTTTATTCGTGAAATAGAGGAACCTGCTACAATGAAGATGTTGATCTAGAATGCTCAAAATATGGCTCCAAGATAGAATTATGAGCTGCTACAAAAATCTCCCGACAACACAAAATAAGCCTCCAAAGGCTGGATAAGAGATGAAGACCAATACCAAGGTATATATGGTCATGTGAAGTGCAGAAACCCTAACTGGATGATGACATGCCCTACTAGGATGCTGAAGCTCCTCAACAATTTGGCCCTACTGCCAAATGTGTCCAATCACCCCAAGAAATATTTCAAACAGTAGATTGGGCGATGGCAAGAAAAACCCAGGTGCCTAAATATTCAAGATCCCTCTCAAACCATATGGATCTAAACCTCCTCCTATGTAATGTTCCCTCCTGGATGGTTGAAACCCTAATAATTCGGCCTCTCTCCTAGAGACCTCCAACAACTCCACCAATCCACTAGAATGATAGATCGAGGAATGGAAATGAAAACCCAAGTCCTCAACTAGGCCAAATACTGGCTAGATCCTTAGATCTATCTACCCTCCAAATAATGGTGCACCCTCCTCTTGGGAAATTATCCAACTGTCAATACAAATGAATCCTCCACTAAAGTGCCTCCTTAAACAACCAAGAATGGTGCTAAGACACCTGCAAGAGAAACCCAATACCTGGAATTCCCAAAATCGTCTCTCCTCAGCTAGGGTGAATCCTCCCTCAATGAATGGTGTGCCCCTCTTGCTGGAAACCCTAGATGTTGCGCCCTCTCTCTCTCTGCCCCTGCAAATGATGTAGAATCCTCCTATAACTAAGTAGATATGGAACTATAATGGTGTGGGAGATTATTTCATCTTTGAGACCAAGCTTGGGACAAGCTAGGTGGAATCTTTCACCCCTGAATTGTCCTCTAGGGTTTGTTAAGTCAAAACCCTCAAAACCCCCAATGTTCGGCTCACTAGATAAAAGCCAAATATCAAAATGTGATCATACATGAATGAATGAGTAGAGGCCCTTACATTTCCTTTATACTTTTTTCTCTCCTTGTCCCTACAAAGTGACTTTCATTTTATTAATATTTAATTAATTAATTAAATCACTTTAATTAATTAATTAACCTTTTACCTCTGAAAAACACCTTATCTCTCCTTGTGGCTTCCCTGGGCACCGAAAGTCACTTCTCACCATCCCATCCTGTAGTATTTCTTCTCCCGATTCCAATGAGATATTACACTGAGAGGTTCCTCCAAGTAATGTGCCCAAAATGGCCTCTTTAGTGAATTTAATTAACTTATAGCTCAAAATAGTCAAAATCATGGAAATCGTTGGAATGCAACGGAACCAAAGCCAACCTATGCAGAATTGATCATAATGATGGAATATGATGAGAAATTCAATATGGACCTCACAATGCCTCTCAATAACCCCTCTACTCGCTATAACATCCATATGGCTACTCTGGTCATCATAAACCTATGCACTGTGATGATGTCCCAAAGTGGGGACATTACACAAAATAGACAGATACTTACTAAGACTTGGTTTCTCCAAGAGTCATGCATATCCAAATCTCTACTACAAATTCATGAACAATGCACCTTTGATTCTATTGCTATATGTCAACGATTTATTCTTGATAGGGGAAGAGTCTCTCATCACCCAGTGCAATAAGGAACTAGCTTCTAAGTTTTATATGAAAGACCTCGGTCTCATGCATTATTACTTGGGACTAGAAGTATGGTAGAAGCATGGTGAAGTATTCCTTGGACAAGGAAAGTATGCAGTGAAGATTATTCAGAAGTTTGGAATGATGGATTGCAAATCCATGGACACTCCTATGACAATAGATATAAGAAAAGTAAGAGACTCGGACTCTGATCCAATAGACCTGTCCCTATATTGGAAATTGATTGGGTCATTAATGTATTTAGTGAATACTCAACTAGATATTTTCTTTGTTGTAAAAACCCTAAGCCAGTTCCAAGTGGAACCCATACATGAGCATTGAATAGTTGCAAAGCATATTATAAGATATATTTGTGGGACGCTAAACTATGGTTTAAGATATCCTCATCCAGTGATATATAGCTTTATGGATTCACAGATTCAGATTGGGCAGGGAGTGTAGAAGACAGAAAGAGTACTTCAGGGATGTGTTTTATCTTGGGATCTGGTATGATATCTTAGGACAATAGGAAACATAAGTTTTTCACACTCATCATAGAAGAAGCATAATATATCGCAGCATGTGAGGCATGTACAGAAGTAGTATGGTTGAGGAAGCTAATTTCAGGATTATTTGATCATGTATCAGATTCGACCATAATATACTGTGACAATTAGAGTTTTATAAGGCTATCCGAACACCCAGTGTTTCATGATCGGTTGAAACACATTGAGATCAAATACTAATTTATTCATGATAAAGTCCAGGAAGGAGAAGTGAAACTCCATCATATCTCCATAGATGAGAAGATAGAAGATATTTTGACAAATCCATTGTCCAGGATAAAGTTTTCATACTTACGAGACAAGTTGGGGCTCGTGGAGATAACTCCCTTAGCTGAAAGGGAAGAGATGGCTCCCCAGGTTGGGAGGGAGCACTGATATATACATATACATATATATATATATATATATATATCATTTATTTATAGATAGTCATTTTCTAGTTTGGAAAATGATCCAGGATGGGAAGTTCCTTTCCAGTTCGGAAAGTAGTTTGAGATTCTCTAACAGACAGTAATTTTCCAGTTCGGAAAATGGTCTAGATAAAACAATCATTTTAGTAATGAAAATGGTTTGATAGATTGATGATGTACCATAGAAATTGATTCCCCTTATGTCCAGTGTGGTGGAATGGTCAAGGAAAGTCATTCTTCTTGGAAGTCACTCTTAGTAGTGGTCAAGAAGAATGGTCTTCCTCGTCAGGAAATCATTATTTTGAAGTTCATAGTTGTGAGCAGTTTCGAAGAATGGTCCATTTTGGAGGTTGGTGGAGGACAATCATTTCCTTAGGAAATGGTCTAGACAGTCATACCCTAGGGTAGACTCATCCTCTCTAGGTTGCACTATGTTTAGTGTTGGATGAATGGCTCAGTTAGGTGAATGGTCTAGGTTTAGCAATCAAGGACAGGCATTCCCTATGGAAGACTCATTCTATCCAGGTTGCACTATGTTTAGTGCCAGAGGAATGGCCCAGTTAGGTTAATGTTCTAAGCTCAGAAATCAGGGAAAGTTATTCTCCCATGCTTGGGAATAATAGTACAGATATCCCATGGTTGATTTTTTTACTGTATGAGGGTAGATGTTCTTCTAGATATCACATATGTGAGTGGAAGAATGGACCAGATTACTCAACTTGTGTCATGATATTGTTTATGTAGTTTGATATCTGATGATATGACCATTGTAGAGATTGTATGTCTCTGAACAATAGTTGTATACTACTATGGTGGATGCATTCCACTGATTGTGAATATGTGTCACTAGTTAGTAGTTGTGTGCTACTTGGTATGGTTGTGTACCACTGGATAGTGGTTATGTACTACTATGGATAGACAAAATTGTGTTGTATCATATGACATTGTACTGATTGTCATGGAGATTATCCAGTTGGATAATGATGATGGTGCTCTTGATTTGATCATGAGATAGCCCGTGTGGCTATGATGATGCTATCGTTTGAATGGTTTGTTTGTGCTCAAGACCATTTCCTTTTACACCTCCCTAGATAGGAGGGAGTGTTGATATTATGGTAGCTACGAGAGGTATTAACCTCCACTTGTGACCTTTTATGAGATTAGAATATTCCAAGAAGCAAGAAGAACCCTAAAAGACTTGGACATAACCCTATAAGAGAAGTCGGCTAAAGATAATATTTTATATTGAGTCTTTAGCCTCCAGAAAGAGAAGTCAACCCAGATAGCCTAAAGAGAGAAGTATAAATATAGGGCACCAGAGATCTTTTGGTACAAACAACTCGTAACTGCATAAATTTAGTAGTACACAAGTTTGGAGAGTAGTTGCAACTATAGTTGTTGCAACCTGTAATTTCGGTCTTTCTAGGTTAGACTTTCTGATCAGTCTTGGTTATATTTTCTTGGTGCATTAGCCTTGGTTGGCTATTGATTTTCTACCAGAATTATTCTCTATGTCAAGGTCAAGGTGCTTAGGGGTGACATTTGTGCCTATGGTTGGGTGACAATATTGTTATATTATATATGGTTAAACGAGCACACCCATTTTTCTAACAGACTCGGCTTTCCCATTTCCCTGAGGGTAATAGGTGGATGAAGTGAAGTGCTTGACTCTGAATTTGATCAGAAATTGAGTAAAAATTTTCGAAATAAATGTTGATTCGTTGTCTGAAATTATTTTAAGTGGAAGACCAAAGTGAGAAAAGATATTAGATTCTAAGAATTTAATAACCTTCTCATCCTGTGCATTCTTAGGAGGGATGACTTCGGTCCACTTGGTAAAGTAGTATATTGTTGTCAGGATAAATACATGCCCTACAAAAGATGGAGGGTTAATAGGGACGATAAATTATAATCCCCATTTAGAAAATGGGAAATCAAGTAAAACTGGTTGTAAAGGCATAGGAGAAAAGTGTTCCCTTCCAAAAAAAAATTGACATTTTTCACAAGCTCGAGTAAACTTGAAAGAATCTTGAAACATCAAGGGCCAAAAATAACCAACCCTAGTGATCTTGAAAGTTGTATCTTTTGCTGCAAAATGGCCACTAATATGGAGGTTAGAATCTATCAATCCATGAAATTCATTCAAACCGTTTTGGGTTGTTTTATCATATATACATATTAACAACAACCCATCCCCAGATCTGCGAAAAAAGAACATTTCCCAATATGAGAAACTTTGGGGCTATCAAGCACAATCTTCTACACTAATGTGAATCTAAATGACCTGGAAAATTTTGTTGTAAGAGATAATAAATGATATCCATGTACCAAGGATGATCAACAAGATCTACATCAAGAGTTTCCAAGTAAAAAAATGTTGACAAAGAAGTCGCATCTTCCTCAAGAGAATCACTTGGTTCAAGATGTTGAGCCAAGTGAAGAGCTATATCACGTCCCTTAATTTTCTTGGTTGCAGTAATCATTAAATCATGTTCTTGAATTTTGGCAAGACAATGTGAAGGTTTTCCTGAGAGATGAGTCTGCATAAGAAAAAACTTCACTACAGACAAAGGGACTCTTACCTATGTTTGCTTTCCCAAAATAAAATGCCTAAACTTTCCTATTGATTTTACCAAGGCAAAAGTGTGTTTTTCAATCAGACTATATTTCACCTCATCATCTAACAAACTTTGAGTCATAGGCTATAGGTTTTTCTTGATTTTGGTCATCAACTTGCAGAAGGATGTCAAAGATTGCCTCTCCTGTGGCATTTTTATAGATGATGAAGTCTTTATTAAAATCAGGCTTGTCCAAAATTGGTGCAGAGTTGATTTCCTATAAAATCATTTTCTACCTCATCAATCCAAGAGAAGGTTCTATCCTTCTTCAGCAAATTATGAATAGGTTTAACCATCACAGCGAAGTCGGGAACAAACCTCCTAACAAAGTTAACAGTGCCCATGAAAGCTTGAACTCCTTGTTTAGAGGTAGGATCAAGGAGATTGATAATCGCAACAACTCTCTCAAGGTAAATATTAATACCGCAATCAGAAACAATATGACCAAGGAGTTTTCCTTGAGTAACTTTGAAAATAGACTTAGAAGGATTCAAGGAAATACCAAATTTTCTGCAATGGAAAAGGACTTTCCTAAGATGAAAAAAAATGATTTGATCGGTTTTTAGAATAAACAGTTAAGTCATCAAGATAAACCTGAATTATCTTACCGATCAAATCATTGAAATATATTTGCATAGCTCTTTGGAATTTGGCACCTGCGTTAGACAAGTCAAAAGGAATGTGTTCGTAGGAAAAGGTGCCCCATCTAGTGGTAAATGTGGTTTTGTATTTATCATCCCTCTTGACTCTAATTTGATTATATCCAGAAAAACCATCAAGTAGGGACATTATTTGAAACTCGACTACATATTGTAGGATCATCTCCATGTTAGGAAGCAAAAATTTGTCCTTAACACTAGCTCTATTTAAAGCAAGAAAGTCAACACATAACCTGATCTCACCATTTTTCTTCCATACAAGAACCAGATTCTAGACCCATTCAGAATACTTTACTAGAAAGGTGATTTGAGATTTTAGCAAATTTTCAAATCCATTTCTCATAGTAGCTTCGAGGGTAGGGTTTACAAGTCTTTGTCTCCGTCTTACTGGTTTTTCCTCTTCCTTGATAGGAATGGTGTGTTGGATGATATTGGGATAAAAACCACAAAGATCCTCATATGACCAAGCAAAGACATCCTTGAATTCACGAAATAAATCCATGAATATTTATTTTTCCTCTTGTGAGCATTGAGCTCCTATTTTAAGAATCTTGGGATCATCTGAGGTTCCAATGTTCATGGAGACAATGTCTCAAACTTTCCTCTTTGACTCCTCTTCTATAATTTTTCCTTTTTACCAACATCACTCATTGAAAATGAACTCTCAAGAGGATTCAAGCCCTTCAAAAACTTATCATCTTCAATAGAAATCACTTCCTTAGGATTAAGAGGTTCATTTTGTAAGAAAGAACAGATATCCTCGTCATTTTTGAAAACCTACCATGATTCAACATTTTCAGGTATATGTGGACGATATAGAGACATAAAAGTGCAATCAGGTCATTATGGTAACAACTATCGAGTAGCAGAGGCAACAAAAATTGCCAACCTATCATCCATTATGTTAAGCTCCCTTTTTTTGTGAGTGACGTTGAAAGATAACATATTTGAAATCAAGGCCCAAACGACATGAGTGTATCTTTTCATCAACTTGTTATTTGGGTTATAGGTTTTTTTAACAAGGTTAACTACAAGATCAGAATCACCAAATATGGTAAGATGAAAACAACCCAGATTACAAGGATTTTCAATATCTAACATTAGGGCTTCAAACTCAGCAACGTTGTTGGTGCAAGCGAATTCTAACCTTAAGGAGAAGTTATACATTTTTACTATGGGTGAGTAAAGGATAATACCAGCTCCATTTCCTTCATTGTATCATGCACCATAAAAGTGCATATGCCACATTCCATCATCATATTCAAATTGTTCACATAGCACATCATCTTCTTCTATGAAAATAGAGTAAACACTCAAGATTTCCTCGACATAATTGACATTCAGTTGAGAAACTTTCTCAATGTAAAGTGAGATATGATCTTCTATAAGAACAATAATGTTCTTTCCATATTTAGGAATAGATATATTTGACCAATCTAAATGAAAGTAACCACTCATTAGGGATTACCAATCTCTTGCCAAAATAATTGAGTAATTATTGACAGGAATATCGATAACTTGAATTTTAAGGGTGGTAAATATTTTTGGATGTGCACAAAGTACTAAGGTTGCATCGTTGATCTCACCAATCGTGGATTGTTGTTGATTATTATAAGAGAGAATGGTTCTCGCATTTTCATTGGTACAAGAGAGGCCTAGATCTTCCATAATGATCTTTGACATGACACTTGGGCCTGAGCCACCATCAATGAGGCAATAATGGGCTATTTTGTCCAAAATATTTACAAAAATAAAAAGGCGGGGGGGTGGGGGGGATAATTTAGAGATCTCCTAAATTTATTTACACTTATCCTATTTACATGAGACTCTTCTTCATCGTGATCTTCCATGAAATTGGATATGTTGGAAGTTTTACCTTCCATGGAATCTCTAAGATGTTGGTGTTGTTCTAGTATAGTTACCATATCC
>SNQJ01S0194912.1:0-17581 GCA_010110895.2 Picea sitchensis | reverse complement strand
ACCCCATCATCATGGATCATGAACATACCAAGGAAATCACAAGGAATGCAGGTGTGACGCGCAACGAACGACCCTACCACTATAATATTAATAGTAAGAAGAGGGTAGTAGTCGAGCGAGAGGGATTGGATAACGATGATGAAGAGGTAGAGGATATTCATGCCATGGGGAATATTGGGGATATATTGTGCACCACATAAGAGAGGAAAACCAAAGGTCTTGGGTCCGACGCATAAGAAGGCTCTACATTCCAGATCCGAATTAGTGTGGAACCCACAACCCCATGTGCGACTAAAACAACTGAAGACAAAAACCCGTTAACCAACAAGTGGTTAGTGGTAGAAGAATTTGTATAGGACGTGGGTCTAGTAGAAGAAGTGCAAGTTCAAAAAGTAGCAATCAAGTATCTACACTGCGCAGAGGTAGTAGTTCAACAAATTTCACAATGGAAGGATAATATCCAACTATTAGGTTACCAGACTTTCAAGGGGATGGGTCAGATGATCCAGAAAAGCATTTTTTTATATGTGGGAAGATATGGGAAACAAAGCAGATCATAGATGAGGATATACAGGTTGCGAAGTTGGAAATAACATTCATAGACGATGCATTAGACTGGTACATGGGTCTCTCAAAAAATAATCCAACGATAACGCCGACAATTGTAGAAAATGTGAAGAGGCAATTAATAAATGAATTTCATAAACCAAGATTAGAAGACCAGTTTAGGAATGAAATGGTAGCGATCAAGGATAAACTAGGAAAATCAATCTGGGAAGTGGATGAGAAGTTCAAGAGGCTAAAGGGTAAGTTAAAGTATATTGGTACTGATTGTTGGCACAGGGGAAGACACAGGGTTCAATGCTTCAACAACGCACCAAACAAACCCTAACTACCGGCGCTTTCAGCAACACCTGCGAAGCAGGTGAAGTCTCACCCGAGGTAGAGGTAGGGGGGTTACAGGACTCAGGTGTCTATAACCAAGTTGGGATAGAGATCTGTGATTACAATACCTCGCAAAGTACTTAGAAGATAACATGCATTAGTTTCTCAACTTTATTCACATCGCAGAACAAGCCCTAAGAACAGATCAATGCAGTAACAATGATAACATACACATCACACTTAACATCATCAGTTAGATCTAGCACATTAAACATAAATAAAGGACTAAACATTCATAGATCTATCTATCATATATAACAATCAATGCACTAAGCAGATTCACAACATAAAAATCATAGCACAAAGAAAACCATCAACACATGATATACGTGGTTCACCCCAATGTGGGGCTATGTCCACCAACTGCTTCTTCTTATTTATTAGGATTCAATATCTTACATTCTTCTACTCCTGTGCACTAAGCCACAGATTCAAGCTTTGCATCGGACAGGTGATCTACGCACTAAGCACCAGATCCACCTTCCCAAAATCAGGTTAAAGCACAGAGCCAACTCCTCTATCAAGAACGAAGCCTTACATACATGTTTTGTTGCATAAAGCAACTAAGAACTACTTGCCTCTTGCACTTAGCCAATTACATCCCCTTCTACCACTACTCATCCTTACAATCTTATTCTTATTTATACTTTTACATTTACAAAAAGTTCTAATCATGGGTAAACCCATGGGCCGACATCCCATAACCCATTACAAAACCCTAAGAACCCCATGCCGGGTCCACAAAGTCCACAAAACAAGTGAGATCCACGATCTCAGCTCCGCCTGGGCGCTCCATCTTTGATCACTGCATCGAAGTCCAAAAAAGTGGTCAAACCTGACTAATGTTTTCCCAAAACTCGGTTGAGGGCCAACAGGCCCCCAACACTCACCTGTGACTTGTCCCAAGTCACTTAGATCTAGGCAATGCGGCTTCGAAGGCCTCAAGCTTAGCTCAAGCTGGCTCGACTTATCGCTTTGCCTGAGCTCCCTGCTCCGTGAACTCCTAGATCATTTGTTCTGTAACAGGCCCTTCCAGGCACTGTTCCACTATTGCAACCACTTGGTCTAGTTGCAAACCTTGTTGTTTGATCTCTTAAAACACCACGCAGGCTTCCTCCTGCACCAGTTGTAGTCTATGTGTGACTTCCATTACTCTGACTTGGATGGTAGTAATATGCTGCTGGGCCACGCACTATTCTTGTGATCTCTTCATTCTCTCGACTGTAGTGAGTGACTTCATCTGCGCTTGAACTGTCAGTGCCCATTGCTGCGCCTCTTGTAACTACGCTTCTAACTTCCTAAGTTCTGGATCTTCCATGAGGCATTCATAGGTATGCACACTTATGTTGCTCAACTACTTGCATTTTGAGGTGAGGGTTCTGATCCTTTCGACTGTGCTCTTAGTGACTTCCTCCCTCTGGTCATGCACTTCCTACAGAGTGCTTGGTACTTCTTAGATCTCCAACTCCTTTACCCTTGCTTGAAGCTGCTGGATGGCCTCAACGAGCTTCATCACTTGAACCTCAACTTCCTCTTGTTCCTCCCGTGCCAAGCCTGGCACAGATGAAAGTGCTCTGCTCACCACTTCTTTGACTGTAGTCTGCTCTGCGAGCAACTGGTCCTTTTCCCTCTGTATCTTCGCTTTGTCTTCTTCGAGCATTGCCCAAAAATCATATTTTTGATTTTCATACATAGTTATACAGTACCATGCAACTCATAGTTTCTCCAAGATCTCTTCTTTCTCTTTCTTCAGAGCTTCTATAGCCTTTTCCTTTTCTTCTTGAACTTTCTAAATCCGCGCTTCTGTTGCATCTGCTAATCTTCTTAATTGGGCGGGCTCATCCCCCAATTCTGCAATGTCCGATGAGGAGGGCGCAGTAGGTACTGCATGGATAACTTGAATAACTCGTTGTATCTCCTTCAACTCCTTCTCGACCTTTACATACAACTCTTCCTGCTTTGCTCTAGATATTTGCAATATATATTTGGACGTGTCCTCCATCGCTCCGCAAACTAGACCGATATCATCTTCTATGAGCGTAGCCTCTAGCTAGGGCTTACTGGCACGGGTCTTCTTTCTTGCCGAAGGTTTTTGCGGAGAAACCTTCCTCTTCTTCGATGTTTCTGTCTCGGTAGGAGGATCCTTCGGTGGTGTAGCTTCACCTTCTCCTTGCTTTTCTCCTTCTTCCCCTCCTACTTCTTGATTTACTTCGTCTCCTCCTCCTCCTGCGGGTGAGCCCAGTCCATTATCTTCCAAGGTGCTGTCCTCCTTATCAGTCTCTATGTTATGAACTTCCTCCTTTTATTTTTCTTCTTCACACTTGACTGTCCTACATGTTCAAACCAGGTGACTAAGGCGCTTCCTATGATGTCAGGGTCAGAGAGTTCGACATCGGCAACCGGTACACGAAATTCCTCCGTCCACTCCTTGGTGATCTGCTCCATGTTGTCATCGGACTATAATTATTCCTTTCTCTCATCCCTGTGCGCATTGATATAAATAAAACAAAGATTTGCGCAAAACTTAGCTAGTGGTTTATACTGGTGCAATGTACGCGGTGTCATGCATGGGAATGACTCTATGGAAACCTTCAGTTGCTGATAGAAGACATGGAACACTGTGTTCAATTTCCATCGCTTCGACATGTCATTCATATAACATAAGGTTGAGAACTTTGTGACCAACGACTCCAAAGGTTCAATCTCCGGGAAGGTAGCTCCTTCCGGCATTTGCCAAGTGACAAATTCAATCAACACAAGTAGCCAACTAAAGTGGAACTCGTATCCTTGATCCTACACTTTGCGGCAGTCCTTCTCAATATCGTTGATGAGGTAGCTTGCCCAATTCATCTACATCCCCTCCACGCATTTCCTTGCGAGTTCCACTGCGAACCCGGTGACCTGTGTGGGGAGGTTATTTTTGACGAGCTTTCCAGCTATCAGTTGGAAAGCAAGGCGCACTATTCCATCCTGGATAGAGGCTACCTTGTAGCCTCGCTTTCCTTCTCAACTTCGCCATATGCCTCCTTAATGAGCTATGTCAGGGAGTGATCTGAAGTCTTCCCTGGGTATAACTGCTGAGGGTCGGGTCCTTGCATACTCAATCCTGTGATCAAGTGGATCAATGCCAGATCCATAGTAATCCGCCTATCGAGCCACATGTATCCACCATGATAACATGACAAGAGGAGTTTAACGCATGCGTTAACCTTATGATGTCGACCAAAATGAGAAATCTTCATTACGTTAAGTATCGTGGACTACGCCAACTCTTTAATCCAAGGCTAGGAGACTAAGAGAGGCTTCTTCCCAATTGTCTTCATCAGGTATCTATGAGGGGAAAGTATGGCATAGTTCTTTCTGTCGCCGAGATTGAAATCATTGTTCTTCAGGGATGGGATCTGTCCCAACTGGCTTTGAACTACGCGTATCCCCTTTGGGATGTACGCGGTGATCAAAGTGTACTCGTAGTCCCGTGGGATGCTGTTGCGGTTAACCGCGCCAGCCAAAGGCAGAATATAATTAGGTAAGATCTATGAGATCTTCTTCACATTAGGCAGGTCATCGCGATGCTTACTTCGTTTCTCAGTTGCGGGGTTAGTACGGCCCAAACGTCATGCAGTTGAAGGGGAAGCCTATAGTCCCCTAGTCGACGATGCCTGAACAACTTCAGACATAGCTCTGTCAACCATAAACTTCTTAAGGATCTCTTCGATGGACTTCTCTAACTCAGTATGTTCACTCGACATTCTCTCTTTTAAACGGACAGGTTGGGGTAGGCGAATAGACAAATGGAGTAAACAACGGATGGCGAGGTCTAGGTTTTGAAGTCACAATTTGACACACAATCAAATCTCTAATAGGTTAGTTAATCACGGGTGGTGAAAAGTGGTCCCGACGCAGTGTCAGATGGGTTAAATAATTGAACATCCTAACAGATTCTTCCAATGGGCAAGGCTGCTTCCATCAATGCGAATTTTTCTGTTATGGCCCGGTCTCAACATCCCAAATGCAATCTATTCACCCATAAATGTGTTTCCTATTTGTCCCGAAGCATTTTTCTAATGGTCGGAGCGACTCCAATGGTCATATAGCTTCACCGAGGTGAAGTCCCTTTCTGTGCGATTCTGCTGTTCCGGCGAGGTTCAAATCCTGCAAACCTACCTCCTGCAAAGTCTTCTCTATAACTCCCTATAGATTTTCTAACTTGGCTTTCTTCTTACTGAGCTTCCTTGCCTTCTTTCCTATGATTTGAGCCTCTCTAACTGTTTCTAGATTCCTCTTTCCATTCTTATTCTTAGTTTCTCATATTGTAGTGACTTTGTAGTGCTGATGTACTTCCAGAGGGTTCAAAATTAATATCCTTTCCCTTACCAGTTCCCGGATGGATTTACTTTCTTCTTGCATGGATAGGTCCTTCAAACCTTCTTACACTCTTTCAACCTCGACAACTAATTATCTTGACCTATGCTGCTTCGACTTAACTATTTGTTCTTCTATCATTCGATCTATTTTCCTAGCTATGAAATCCCTTAGTTCTTGCTTTTTCTTTTCTGTAGCTTCTTCCTCTGCTTTCCTTCTGATATGATCCTTCTCAATCCAAGTCTTTGCTAACAAAAGAGGGAAAGGGGAGTTGTTCTCAATAAACCTAGTAACTTCAAATTCCTCTTCTATTGATGTTCCATGAATGATAACAGGTACATTAGTAAATCTGCCACATAGGGTTATCATATTTCCTTTAAACAAGCCTATCCTTCCCAGTGAAGGAACCACAGTAGTCTTTCCCAAAATTTCCCAAGGCCTTCTGTCATAATATTCACTGGTGTTTCCTCATCCAAGGCACAATTTATGTTGAAGTCACCTATTCTTGCATTTATGCACTATTTTTCTTTCATGATCTCTGGTAAACTGACATATTTGTGATCATTCATTGCTTCTTTTAACTGTACTAATGTAGTCTAAACTTTCTCTGATCCTTTCTCTTTCTGATCTTCTAACATGCTCTTATTCTCTTGACTCATGTTCATTTGTTCAACTTTAGCAATCATCCTTGGGAAATCCTCAACCTCATGACCAACAATTTTACAACAAAGACAAATAGGACCTATACTAGGGCATTCATTAGCAAGATGTCCCGGTCTTCTGCAGTTATAACATAGGGTTACTCCTCTCTTTCTATTGCATGTTCCCCAACCTCTCCTGTACTGCACACTAGGGTCATAGTGCTGGACCTACAATCTGCAACAAATCTTTTTAGGTTCTTGCATCCAATTATTAGTCCAAAAATTCTTTCTATGCATAGGAATAACATATCTTTCTTCATTTCTATTATCCTTACTTAGATCAACTCTTTCTTCCTATTATCCTTACTTAGATCAACTCTTCCTTCCAACTCTACTTTTTAGACTAGGACAAAATCTATTAAACATACTTAAATTCATTCTTTCAAAACAAAAATTTCCACTTATCTTTTACTCTTTATCAAAGTACAAATATTTACCTTTTCAAGATCTTACCTCGCACTCATGTTTCTTTCTACCATGTAGCTTCAGTAAGTCAAGTAGAATACTCATGCACTACAACAACAAATGCATTTATGCACAAAGCTTTTCTTTACTTCGGGCCTAACAATCACATAGCTTGTCCCGAAGAATCTAACCATTTGTTGGCATTGGAAGACCTGTGGTTCAATGCTTCAACTTCTCGCACTAACAAACCCTAACTAATGACTTTCAACAACACCTACTTAAGGTGCAAAGTCTCACCTAAGGTAGAGTAAGTGTGGGGGTTACAGGACTCATGTGTCTGTAATCAAGATGGGATATAGATATGTGATCATTCATTGCTTCTTTTAACCTGCATCTAATGTAGTCCAACTTTCTCTCGATCCTTTCTCTTCCATCTTCTAACATGCTCTTATTCTTTTGACTCATGTTCATTTGTTCACTTTAGCAATCATCCCCGAGAAATCCTCAACCTCATGACCAACAATTTTACAACAAAGACAAATAGACCTATACTAGGCATTCTATTAGCAGATGTCCCACTTCAAGTAGCTATAACATAGGGTTACCCTCTCTTTCATTGCATGCCCCCAACCCTCTCCCGTAGACCGCAGACACTAGGGTAGTGTCGGAATTGCAATCTAGAAAAATTCTTTCTAGGTTCTTGTATCCAATTATTAGTCCAAAATTTTCATGCATAGGAATAACATATCTTTCTTTCATTTCTATTATCCTTACTTTAGATCAACTCTTTCTTCCCGCTTCCTCAGCTTCGTATTCAGGGACAAAATTCATTCAAGCATACCTAGATTCATAGTTTCGAAACAAAAATTTTCAATTATATTACTCTTATCAAAGTAAAAAGATTTACCTTTTTCAATATCTTACCTCGTGATCATGTTTCTAGCACAGAGCCTCGTAAGTCAAGTAGAATACTAATGCACTACAACAAATTTATGCACAAAGCTTTCTTTTTACTGGCCTAACAATCACATTTTGCTGTCCCGACAACGAAAACCATTTGTTGGAAATGGGAAGACCTGTGGTTCAATGCTTCAACTTTTCACCAACAAAACCCTAACCACCGGACCTTTCTAACACTGGAAGCAAAGCGTAAGTCTCACCTGTTGTAGATGGGGGTTATTGTGACCTCAAGGTGTCTCGTAAACTGGCACTCCAGACATAGATATGTGATTATAATACCTTTACAAAAGTACTTAGAAGATAACATGCATTAGTTTTCAACTATATTCACATCGTAACAAACCCTAAGAACGGATTGACGCAGTAACACTGACAACATACACATCGTGACTCCTAGCATCATACGCTAGATCTAGCACATTCAACATAACAAATAACTAAACATTCATTTATCTATCTATCATATATAAATAACTCAATGAAGTAAGTAGATTCACAACATAAAACATCATAGCACAAAGAAAACCATCAACACATGATACATGTGGTTCACCCCTGAGGTATACATGGCCCACTCCATCAGCTTCTTCTTCTTTATTAGGTTTCAATCTTCATTCATTTACTTCTCGTGTACAAGCCACAGAAAGATTCAATGGAGCAGGGTGATCTAATGCACTAAGCACCAGATCAACCTTCCCAAAATTAGGTCAAGGCATGGAGCCCTCTATCAAGCACATATAGTCTTACATACATGTTTTGTCACACAAATCAACTCATAACTACTTGCCTCTCGCACTGGCCAATTACATCCCCTTCCACCACTACTCATCCTTACAATCTTATTCTTATTTATACTTTTACATTTACCAAAAGTCCTAATCATGGGTAAAACCATGGGACAACATCCCATAACCTGCCATAAAACCCTAAGAACCCCATGTCGGGTCCACAAAGCCCACAAAACAAGTGATCTCCATCTCAACTCCTCCTGGTGCTCCATCTTCATCATTGTGTTGAAGTCCAAAACATGGTCAAACCCCGGACCAATGTTCTCTCAAACTTGGTCGAGGGCCAACACTGGCACACAATCATGACATTTGTTTGTTAATTTTGTTGCCACACTTGAAGTATACTTTGAGACAAAAAAAAAGTTCCAAAGTTAGGTGAGGGTCCTAATAACCCTACAGCCTAGAGGAAAACCAATACAAGCAAACAAATCCAAATGGGTGGGAAAAGTTTGGGCAAGATATGAAGAAATTCATTCCAAGTTGAATCATAAAAAAGGAAAGGAGAAAAGAGAAGGCATGTCCGTGTATAATGTGCGTAATTAAAAGGTCATCATAAAAATGAGTGTCCATTATTTGCGCTTTATATTTGAGTAGGTATCAAAAACCCTTTAGCTTCAAGAGGACCATGGTGTGAGATTTGAAAACACATGGGCATGATACCTATCACTTCCCCCTGATGTAGAAGTATTAGACACACCGGCGAGTACATTTGTAATTTTTGTAATTTAGTTGGACATGAAGACAAGGAGTGTAGAACCTTTGAGATGATGAAATAAAGTGATTGCGCATACATAATGTGGGTGTAGGTTGAACATGTAACACGAAAACCTATGTAGCAGGCACAATATAACTATGCACAACAACCACAAAATAATCCCACACAACATTTTGCAAAGACAACCACATTATAATGCGCATCAATTTCAAGGGAAAAATAGTATGATTCACACCAACAAAGCATGTAGCACCATAGAAATACAATAGCGTGCAACCACATTATAATCAAGGGCCCTGTTATAATACACAGTGCAGAGATAATCAGTACAATAGAGGATTCTTTAGAGGAGGAGGTCGTGGAAGAAGAGGCTTTGAGGAGGTTGAGGACCATTAGTTTGTCATAATTGTAATAAACTAGGGCACTATGCAAGAGAATTCCCACAACCACCTACAAAATGTATGTATTGTCATGCAACAAACATGTAGAAACACAAGACCACCCAACACCTTTGATAAAGATATAGGACAAGACGGACCAGACTAATAAGAACGTGCAATGGATCGGTGGAAAACAGCATTTAATGTGAATAAAATTAACATAGTTACTAGAGGTGGATCTAAGACAACAGAATATGAGGAAAATAAGGATCAATACTAGTACTGGTGGGTTAGGAAGAATACAACGCCCGAAAGGTAAGTTTGATGTGTGCAAAGAGAAAGAGATATTCATGGAAGCTAGACAAGAGTTTCTGAAAGAAAATATCGCGTCTACTTCAGGAACAAAACTAGAATATGAGGTACCATTGTATGGCATGCCTTCATTATTTGATTAAACCAACAAAGAGAAGTCTTCAAAACAAGTAAGTAACTTACGAAACTTTTGGGAGCTGCCCCGCCAAAATTGCTGAGTTATAAAAATTCCTTACAAGTACTCCAAAATTTGTTAGAAAAGTGTAATCTTGGGGAAGAAGGGGTAAAAGGAGTAAATCAGATCTGTAAGAAGAGAAGAACAAGTAGAGAATTCAAATTGAATGCCAACATAGGATATTCCAATGGGGATATTATATTAGGACTTATAATCAAGTCAATGTTCTACAAAAGAAGACTTGGGAAGCTATGGGAGAACCACAATTGGGTATTCACCTATTCAGTTGAAATTTACCAAATCAACATAGAGTGGTACCCATTGGTAGGTTGAAAGGGATTCCATTAGATCTAGATGGTGTATGCACCATGGTTGATTTTCAAGTCATTGACATAGTGGAAAATACTTCTCCATATCCAACACTATTGGGTCTGGATTGGGCTCTTGATAACCAAGCTATTATGAATTTGAAGAAAAAGAAGATGATATTTGAGTTTGGATAATACAACGTTATTATGGGATTGGACCTCTCAGAAGGAGGAAGGTATATGGAACCCGTGACATACAATATTATTACAAAATATGTGAATAAGCTATGCTGTGTAACTGGCCCATGCAATCTAAGAGGATTATATCAACCCAAATGCAAATCGCATGCTCAGTTGGAGGAGTATTACTGTGTTTCGTGACTTCTACTACTGTGATCTGTAACCTGCAACAACGACTCACATGAATTATCTACCGTGAGGTGTGCTAGAAATGATGCACGCTACCGACATAAGAGTATTGTGGGTAAGAGAACCTCCCTACCTTTTTATGGTTTGAATGATTTAGAAGAATTTTAATGAAGTTTGGAGGTAGAGGTTATGGAAAATTAGAGATTACTAGCATTATATATTTCTTTAAAAAACTACACCTAGACGTTGGTGGGGTACACACAAAGAAAATATCAACAATTGGTTTCAAAGTAAGATACTCACGACGTGACTGATGCAGCAAAGATATGATATGAGGTGGATAACATGAAGGATTTGGATAATCTCGTGAACATGTAGAATAATGCATAGTTCAATGGAGATTAGTACCACTAGAAGAATCACCAATAATCCATTTTATTCACACACTAGAAGGCATTATGAAGAAATGGTACACAAATAGAGAACAACTCAGAGAAACTGCTAACTGGGAAGAGATACAATAGGTTCTGTAGTTACATTTGTCTTTAAACATGAAAGTCCGTAGATAGATACAACGCTGAAAGTGGTAAGAGTTAAAATATATTTGAAGAACCATAGTTTTAAATAGTCCCAACATATTAGAAGTAGGCTAGAGAAACAATTAAACAACTACTACACTATTATCATGTCATAGAAGAAGCAAGATCCAAATAAGATAATCCGCAATATACGCCGTGATCCCATAAGTGGAAGGTGAAAAAGAAGTAGAAGGTCCCAAGCTAGATTCAAAATTATTATGTTGAACCATTAAAGATCAAGTAGTTGCAAACATCGGGAACCAACCAAAACCCAAAGATGGCCGTACGGAGATTATCGATAATTAGATAGTAGAAAGGATCACAAATTTACTACACGAATACGACGACTTATTCCTAACAACATTCTCAGAGATGAAGGGGTTGGGAGGAGAGCTAGGAGATATGATGATCCAGGTGGATAGACGGCACACCCACCTTTTCCAAATGGCTCAAAATGCTTCTCCCGGCCATTTCTGGCACTCTACTATTTTTAAAGGTAGTTTTAACTCTCTGTGGGCCATTTTGAGGGTCCAAATGAAGGTTTTCTCGAGATAGAGGTTCTCAATGATATTCAAAGGTATTATTGGGAGTCTCCTTCAAATGAATCTCCCCGACAATAATTTCCAACCATCTATCACACGCCTAAAAATGGAGATCGTATGAAAGTTAACACCCCGTGAAGTTGATGTACCCAATTTACCCCAATGCCACCCACATGACTTTTGGTGCTTCATCTCCTAGGTTAGGTTTTTGGATGTCTAGGAATTGGCATTCTCGACATTGTAAAAGGCCTCCAAAGCCTCATTGTAACCATCTTCTGCGAATGCGAGTAGTCAGCTACATCTCTTTCTCTCAGAGATAAGTCACACCATTCTAGCTAGTCTTTCACTCTATAATTTTGCCTCTCGCTATTTCCTTTCATTAATAGAAATCGTGGTAATATCAGACTTCCTCGCGGTTTATATTGCACTCGATATATTTATGTTATATTACCTGATATAAGTTTATATCTCTGCATTATTTATTATAATTCTTCTCCTTACTCGCGGTCGATTCTAAAAAAATACCGTAAAAGACAGATCATCGATGCACTCCCCACCGCTATTGTCACACCGTAGTAATTCAAACTGTAAGAACCAATGTGATCCGTAAGAGGGGAGCACCTTTCCATTCACACAAGATGTAAGATCCCCATCAGAGATTTTATTGTTGATAGCGGAAGCCAAAAGAACCTCATCTCACAGAGGTCGTCAAACAATTGAAATTTCAACAACACCAAACTTGCAACTATTATTAACATTGGTGGTTTCATTGGCGATCTAGATTCGTAGGTCGCCTGCCAGCTTCATTGTCATACCCAAGATCTCAACCTCTTCAAGGATGAGGTATTATGTGATGTTTCCCTCAATGTATGTCCTGGTGGATGTCTTCTTGGCCAACTTATATGTGGAAACGCTTTACGCGTCTATGAGTCTCGACCTCAGAGTGTCATTATTAATTGGGGGTCATCTATGTGATACCAGAGGTAGTTCCAACCACCATCCCACCTAAATGAAGGCCGCAAGGTAGCATCTCATACTACAAAAATTCATCTTCTCCACAACTGCTCAAAGGGTGAACAGTATGATACTGCAGCCAGCACAGCTTCAGCCAAAGCACCTCTATCCAACATAAGCAGTCGTAAAGGTTGTAGCAAAGCACCTAACATTCCTTCTACACACAGCCATTCAAAATAGCCGTGATCAAGTTGCTACAAAAGGTCCAAACCTTCCAAACACTGTGTGTCTTGACAGATTTACCAACCAAGTAAATAAGTGGACTTCCAAAGCAAGACAAGTGCCTCACCAAGATGTAGATTCAACAAATGCTTTCTCCTCTCCTCAAACTCAATGCAATGGATAACATTGCTCCTAAGGAGGGAGGATTGATCCAGGTGGATATCTGTAACAACCCACCTTTTCCAAATGGTTCAAAATAAGCTTCCGGGCCATTTTGGCAATTCTACTATTTTAGCAAGTGTGGTTCAACTTCCTGGCCACTTTGAGTGGGTCCAAATGAAGGGTTTTTCGAGATAAAGGTTCTCAATGATAGCCGGTTGCATGATTGAGCCCCCAAAATGAATCTCCCTCGATAATACCTTTCCAACGAGCTATCACATTTAAAATGGAGATCAGATAAAAAGTTATGAACCCGTGAAGTTGATGTACTCACTACCCAAACGGGGCCCATGATCTTTTGGTGCTTCATCTCCTGTGGTTAGGTTTTTGACGTCTAGGAATTTTGGCATTCTCATTATTGTAAAGGCCTCCCAGAGCCTCATTAAATCCATCTTTCTTGCTTAATGCGAGAAATAAGCCACATCTCTTCTCGAGATAAGCTACCACCATTCTAGCGAGTCTTTCACTCTGTATTTTTACAGTCTCTGTACATTTATTTCATTAATAGAAATTGTGTATTACTGTATATTTGTGTTTATGGTTGCATCTCTGATATATTTATGTTATATTACTGGATATACACGATATCTCTATGCATTTCTTTATTATATCTCCGCTCTCATTTCGTGCCGAAAATAATCCGGATCATATGAAGATACCTTTGAAGCTAGAAACAAAACCTATCAGATAGAGGATTTACAGATTGAATCCAATATACAAAGATAAGGTGAAAACATAAATTGATAAGATGCTAGACGCTGGTGTCATAGAACTTGTAGAAGAGTCAAAATGGATCAGTCCTATGGTGGTGTAAAAAAATAAGCAAGGAGGGATTATGATTTGTGTAGATTTGAGAAAATTGAATGATGCTTTCCTACATGATCCTTTTCCTACCCCATTTATAGACGAAGTTTTGGAGAATGTAGGGGGTCAATGAGTTTATTCTTTTATATATGGGTTTTCAAGTTATCATCAGATTAGGATCGTGCCAGAAGATAGACACAAGACTACATTTGCTACAAAGTGGGGATCATTTCAGTATACAGTTATGCCATTTGGATTGAAGAATGCATAAACAATTTTTTCAAGGGTAGTAGTAGCAACTTTTAAGGACTTTATTCACAAGTTTTTGGAGGTTTACTTAGATGATTGGACAATGTTCAGTTTGTTGAAGGATCATGTTGAAGTATTAAGGCTGATGTTGGACAGGTGCAGACAATGCCATATATCATTAAATATTAAGAAATGTTTTTTCAACGCACCTTTTGGGATTTTTTTAGGACATGTGTTGTGTAACTAGGGTATGCTGGTTAGTCCCACTAATATTGTTGTCATAGTTAACTTACCAACACCAAAGTCAGTGTGCCAGTTGAAGAGTACATTGGTCCATATAGGACATTACCAGAAGTTCATATGGGATATGCACATATTACTATGCCAATGGATAAGTTTCTAAATAAGGACACTAAGTATCAGTGGAATGAGGAATCCCAACAAAGTTTGGATATTTTGAAGGAGAAGATGGTTACTGCGTCGATTTTAGTATTTCCAGATCGGGCAAAATAATTTCATGTGCATGTGGATGCATCTGCAATAGCATTAGGAGCAGTATTAACCCAACTTGGAGAGGGTGATATAGATCACCCTAATTTATTTTCAAGTAGAAATTTATCAGATTCAGAACATAACTATAACACTATAGAAAGAGAAGGATTATCTATGGTGTATGCTTTGCATAAATACATACATTACTTGTTAGGAAAACATTTCAAGATGTTTATAGATCATTCTACTCTGAGATATTTAGTCAATAAACCAATGTTGGGGGGAAGGATATGCAGATGGCTACTCTTGTTTCAAGAATTTGACTTTGAAGTTGTGGTGAAGCCTTGAATATTGAATGTCGAACCAAATCACTTATCCATGATAACTAATGGAGAAGAACCTAGTAACTTGGAAGACACATTTCCATATGCACAATTGTTTTCAGTATAGATAGCTGATGAGCATTTTTTTGACCTTATTGAGTTTTTTAGTACATGCTTTGCACCAAGAGAATTTACTACTGTGCAGAAGAAAAAATTGGTGGTCAGAGCTGTAGATTATCAGTTGATTGCAGGTCACTTATCCAAACTTGGAGTAGATAACATCTTAAGGAGATGTGTGAGGAGCAAGAAAGGACTATTATTTTGGCAGAGGTGCACAAAGGGATTGTTGGAGGACACTATGTAGGAAAAAATACCATGCAAAAGTTATTGCACACAGGATTATGGTGGCCAACAATTCAAAAGGATTCAAAGGAATACTATCACAAGTGTGATGTTTGTTAAAGAATTGGGAAACCATCCAGGAGGGATGAAATTCCATTGATACCTCAAGTAACTTTACAAATGTTTGATAAATGGGAAGTAGAATTTGTAGGTCCTATTAATCCAAAATCCAGAATATCAGGAGCAAAATATATTATTACAGTGAGAGAATACTTGACCAGATGGGTTGAGGCAACACCAATAAAGGATTGCAACGAAAAGACTGCAACCCACTTTTTATTTGAACATGTAGTGACAAGGTTTGTATGTCCAAGAATATTGATGAGTGATCATGGGACTTACTTAATTAATAGTACAACTGAGTCAATGCTTGAAGAGTTTAAGATACATCACCAGAAGAGAACTCCTTATCACCCTCAATCAAATGGAACAATGGAGGCCTTCAACAAGATTTTGGAGAATGCCTTGACAAAGATCTGCAATGTGAACATAGATGATTGGGATTTGAAGTTACCAGTAGTACTTTAGGATTATAGAACTACCTGGAAGAAGTTAACAGGGTAGACACCCTTTAGATTGGTGTATGTAAAAGAGACAATAGTTCCCTTAGATTATTTGATACCAAGTCTGCGCATTGTATCAACTGCAGATATGACATAAAGGGGCACAATGCAGGAAAGATTGGATCAATTGATGGAATTAGAAGAGGACATAATCATGGTAGGTTTTCATCAAGAGGTATAGAAAGCAAAGGATAAAGCATGGCATGATAGACATATCAAGAAGAAGAAGTTTAAGGAAGGAGATCTGGTTCTCCTATATGATAGTAAGTATTTGCAGCACCCAAGGAAGTTTAGAATGCATTGGCTAGGGCCATATCAGATAAATTCTATCACAGATGGAGGTGTTGTACAACTGCAAGACTTAGTAGGAAAGGAAGTTCAAGGAATGGTGAATGGTAGATGACTAAAACTGTATAGGGACAGTTGACCTACTAACCCTTAGTAGTTGCAGCGCAACAAGTAGACTTGTATATATTGTAAATAGTAGGAGTTAAAAGAAGAAAATGGAAGAGAATAGTAGAAAAATGAAGAAAAAAAGCCAACAAGAAGTAGCTAGAGTAATAAGTGATAGAGAGATAGTTGAAAATGATAGTGCACAACAAACAAAAAATTAGTGAAAAAGAATTCATAAGACTGCACGCAAGAAAATAAACACCACACGATGGAAGGAAGAATGGACGAAAAAGTAGAAAACAAATGAACAGAAAAGAAGGGACGCGTCAGAACATTAATGACAGAGTCCATAAAGAAGGAAAAGTTGGGCATATGCAAAAAAATTGTTCTTTTTGAATGACCGAGCTACAAAGAAAACAGAGTGCGAGCAAGTGTGAGATTGTGAAAAACTCAACTGAGATCTACAATTGATTTTTCCTGATGACAAGAATATGGTGCCACCAAAGTTTGGACAACCAAGCCAGTTTGTGCGAAGGAATCGTAGCGGTAACAGACCGCTTGAAGAAATGACTGTAGTGGTCAATGTGGATGATGTTCCCATGAAAAAGACTGAATCACTTAGTCCAACAAGGGTAGAAGAAGAAAAATCAGTTACAAAAGAGATGGAAGTGGGTCAGAGAACATGACAACGACAATAAAAAACCCTAACGACGGGGAAAACCCTAATTCAAAAAACTCTGGAGGAGCGACGAAGATAGAAAAATAGAGTCTGGAAGTCCTAGTCGAAGACATTACAGGCCAACAAGAAACAAAGGGTGAAGAAGAAGAAGAGGTCGATGAAGAAAATGTAGGAGAAAACCAAGTCACAGGTCGAAAAAGGAAAATACTAGAAGCTCCAAGCAAACAAACTGGAATGGAGATCATGTTACCTCATATCCCAAACACCATAGTTGTAGTTGAAGAAATGCTAAGAAAAGTGGTGAAATTGAAGTATGCAAATCATGATGTAACATACATGACAAATTTTCCAGACCTTGCACAAGAAATCTATTTAGAAATAAAGGAGGAGGCATGACTCTAAGGAAAACCAATTTTGGAGCCATATAATTCGAGCATTATGAACTTACTAGAGATACCACATTTCAGGCGTGGTAAGAACATGGGACACTGTGTGAAACAATTGATGGTGAGGGTACATGGAGGTATTGTGTGGATGGACAGGCCAGTCCATATAGATGTATAGCTCATAGCAAAAATCACACAGGGTTTCCAACCAACGAGGTAAAACCAATGGATTACTTGGAGAACAAATCCAGGGATAAGGAGATTGTAGAAGAAGCCAAAGCGCAGTTTGGGACAAACAGGGGAAACAAGGGTATAGTGATAAAGGACATCAATGACCTTGCAACGAGTATTTCCA
>SNQJ01S0194911.1:17517-33332 GCA_010110895.2 Picea sitchensis | reverse complement strand
CACTTAGCAAAGAAGACATAAACATATTAAGACAAGCACAAAGCAAGACAACACAGTGTTTACGTGGTTCACCCCCACCCTGGGGCTACATCCACCAACTCTTCTTGTTTACTATCTTCAGCCAATCGGTTACAACCACAAAGCCATCAAAACCCTACTCCGCATAGGACATAAGATCTGTGCAACTCGCTAGATTCTTCTTCCTTGCATTACAACACAAATCCTTCCACCATCTGCTACAAGGACCTGCACTTAGCTCTGCAAGTATCTTACAGTCATGCACAAAGCACTTACAAACTCTACTTGCACTTAGCATACTTTCACATCACATAGATGCACTATTCAACTTCTCTCCTCTTTCTATCTAGCCTAGACATCTATTTATATATTGCAAAATAAGCCTAAACATGGGTAAAACCCATGGGCCGACATCCCATTCCCATTACATATTCCCAAAAACCCAAAAAGGATCCAAAAGTGGGTCGATATCCCGTGATCTCTGCTTCGTCTTGAGCTCCTCCTTCGATAGCCTGTCGAAGTCTCAAAATAGGTCGATATGACCAAAAATCTTCCAAAACTTGGTCAAGGGCCAATAGGCCCCCAACACTCACCTGTGACTTGTCCTGAGTCACTCTGATCTGACCAGTTCTACTTCGAAGGCCTCAATCTTGGCTCGAGCTACTTCGACCTACTGTTGTGCGATGACCTCTTGCTCAGTGAACTCTTGGATCACTGTGTCATTCACGAGCCCTTCTAGGCGATGTTCTGTTGTGATGAAAACCTGTTCTAGCTCTGCTCCTCGACTTTCAACCTCTATGAATAATTGGCATGCCTTATCTTGCACTCATTGAAGCCATTGAGTAACTTCCATCACTCTCCTTTGAATTGTGTGGATCTGCTACTGAGAGGTGTGTTTCTCCTGAGATCGCTTCATTCTTTCCACGACCGACAAGGCCTTCAACTGCGCCTGTAGTGTGTCTGCGTGTTGCTTTGTTTCCTTGAGCTGCGAATCTAATACCTGTAACTCTGGATTCTCGGTGAGGTTCTCATATGTTTGGGTGTTGCGGTTACTCAGCTACTTGCACTCCAAGGCAAGATCATTTAGTCTTTCAACTGCACTGCGGGCAGTTGGGGTCTCAGGCACAGTGCAGAGCTCCAAGTCTACTATGTGATGTTGGAGCTATTGGATTACTTCTTCAAGTTGTGCCACCTGCTATGGAACTCACTCTTCGGTCTTTACTTCTATGACTATAATAGAGCGAAGTGCTCTTTGAACCATTTCCTTTACTTTGAGTTGCTCTACGAGCAACCGTTCTTTTCTTTGCTACAATTGTTCTTTTTCTTCATCCCACTTCTCTTGCAGAGTAAACTTTTCCCATTCTGCAGTACTACATTGTTCTTCAAGGTCTCCCTATACTTGTGCCAAATCCTAGGTAGCTTGCGCTGTTTCTTCCTGAGCTCATCGAAGGCGATCTTCGACTGTATCAATGATGCAGTGGAGTTGAGTTGGCTCATCTCCCAGTTATAATGTTCCTGCTGACAGAGGCACAGTGGAGACTGTGCAGATGGATTGTAGTGCCTGCTACACTCCTTGGAGCTCGCCCTTAATCCAATGGAGCACCTCCTCCTGCTTGGCTTCTTGCTTCTCTGCTATCTCCAACAAATCATCATTCAGGGCTACTATGATGAAATCAAAGTCATCGGAGGTGAGGATGGTCTGCATTGTTTTCATAGATGCTTTCGATTTCTTCTTAGAAGAAGGTTTCGGAGGGGAAACCTTCATTTTCTTCCAGGGGTCCTCCTCATCTCTAGGCAGTGTAACCTTGCCTTTCTTTTGTTCAACTTCTGCGCCATCTTCGCCATCTCCTCCTTGCTCTGCTAAGATGGAAGTGGTATTCACAGATGCGTTGTCCAAATCATGGACCTCTTCGGTCTTCTTTATCTTGCTAGGTCCAGGTGTATCCGACGCAGTTTCTGGACTGTCAAAATCAGACATCTCCGGAGGGTTGGCTAGAATGAGGAGGTTCGTCGACCAGTCATTAGTGATTTATTCTAATTCCTCCTCCGTCATCTTATAGTAAGATTGAATTTGTTGCTTGTTCTCGTCAACGCACGTTGTAATATAAATGAAATGGCGGCCCGTGCTAAATTTCATTAAAGATCGAAACCTATGAAGAGTATTTGGCGTGATGCGAGGGTCGGACTTGATAGCTAACTTCAACTGATTGCAATATGTGTGGAATACAACATTTGACTTCCATTTCTTGTTCATGTCACTGGAATACCACAGTGTACTCAACTTCACGACCATAGGTTCAAAGGGCTCGATGTCCGGGAAGGTCGCACCTTTCGGAATCTCCCATGCGATGAAAGCAATCAGGATTAGAATCCAACTGAAGTGGAACTCATATCCTAGATCTTGCGCTTCCCTACAGTCCAATTCCAACTGGTTTATGAGGTACTTCACCCAATTCACTTTCCCGCGAACAATTGACAGGCTAGGTGCATTGCACCACTTTGGATAGAAGATACCTTGTAGCCTCATGTGCCTTTATCGACATCGTCGTAGGTGTCTTTTATGCTTTGAGATAACGTGTGATCCATGGTTTTTCCAGGATAAAAATCCTGTGGGTCAGGGCCTTTCATACTCAGCCTTGTGATCCGATTGATCAATGTCGAATCCACTGTGATACAATGGTTTAACCACAAGTATGCACCATGGTAACAGGATAGCAGCAGTTTGACGCATGCATTCACTTCTTGGTGTCTTCCGAAGTGAGGAATATTCATGACATTGAGCAGTGTGGACTGTGAGAGGTTATGGGTCCATGACTGAGGGACGATCTTTGAATTCTTTCCTTTTGTCCTGGTCAGGTACTTATGTGGGGCGAGCATGTTGTAGACCTTCCTGTCACCGAGGTTGAAGTCACTAAACTTCAACGCTGCTATCTTTTATTGATCTGCATGAACTATGTGTATCCCCTTCAGGAGGTATGCAGTGACCAATTCATACTCAAAGTCTCTGGGCACACTATATCGATTTATTTCACTGCTCAGAGGTGGTAGGTAGGTGGGAAAAATGATTGGAATCAACTTAGCATTCATGAGATCATCTTTGTGTTTAGTTCACTTTTCATCTGTGGGTCGTGGTGGTCTGGCTCGAGCAGTGGACGGAGAGGCCGACAATCCTCTCATTGATGATTCCTGTAGACCTGTAGATAATCCTCTCTCCAACATGATTCTTCAACTGCGGTGAGCTCATCGGACATACACGCTCGGGATTAATAATATCAGGTTCACAATTAACTCAAATACTGCAATAGAATAAATAGCAAGAGGGCACTGATCACTGTATACAATTCACTTGGTCTGCAAATTCAATTTCTTGGTTAGAAAAAGTGTTCTCTGTGCATGGCGCGATGGGATAAATAGGTAACTCGACAATGGTTCGCTTGTAACAGATATGAAGCCTCATTAACTCTTGTTTTGTTCGTTATGGCACAATCCAATGGTTTGGTGTCAAGCTATAAATGTTTTCTGACCTGTTTGGATCGACAGTTGAATGGATATATCAGTCCCAATGGTTATATTACCTCGCCATGGCAAAGTACCATGTGTCATTGTTCTGATATCCCGACAAAGCTCCAATTTCGCAAATTTTATGTTTGCGAAGTTCCCTCTGGAACCTTCTGTAACTTTTCAAACTTAGCTCTCTTCTTACTTATCTTTCTAGCCTTCTTTCCAATGAGCTTTGTCTCGGTAGTTTGTTTTCCATTCTGATTCTTATCTTCTGTGGTCTTAGTCACTTCACGCTGTTGAGATTCTTTCCTAGGGTTCTAGGATAATACTTATTCTTTATCCAAGATAGGTACTTCAGTCTCCTGTGAGTCTTCTAATGTTCTTGCAGCTTCGACATCTGGCTCTCTAGTGTTAAATAAATTTGACCTATTCTCTTTTTCTTCAATCAAGTATGCGATCCTTCTAGTCATGAAATCTTTTAATTCTTGCTTCTTCTGCTCCAAAACTTCTTCTTCTTCCTTTCGTCTGGCTTGATCTATGTCAATCTAACTTTTTCTTATTAACATGGTAAACAGGGCGTTGTCTTCAACAAATTTAATAATCTCAAAATATTCCTCCGTCGAAGTTCCATTGACAATCATAAGTATCTGGGTGAGCCTTCCACACAGGTTTAACAGTTTTCCTCTGAATAAACCTATTCCTCCTAATGAGGGAATCATAGCAGGCCTTCCTATAGATTCCCAAGTTCTCTCTGTCATGATATTCACTTGTGTTTCCTCATCTAGAACACAGTCAATGTCGAAGTCTCCTATTCTTTCTTCAAGGAATTCCTTGTCTTTAAAGATCTCTGATAATCTAACATGTCGGTGGTCATTCAAGGTTTCTTTCATCTGTAGCAATACATTCTTTGATTCTTTCTAGGGTTCTTCTATATTCTTAGTTTATGGATCTGCCTTAGGGTTTTCTTGTCTTATATTCATACTTTCAAGCTTAGCAATCATTCTAGGGAAATCCAACACTTCATGGTTCATAGCTTTGCAACAAAGATAACCAGGTCTTCTCCCAGGGCATGCCTTAGCAAGATGTCTCGATTTTCTGTAGCTATAATAGAGGGTTAATCCTCTCTTTATTTTAAATTATCTCCAGCTTCTCCTGTACTGCATGCCAGGATCATAGGAGCTAACCTGTAATAAATTCTTTCGGGGATATTGCATCCATTCATTAGTCCAAACATTATTTATATGCATAGGTATAACATATCTTTCACTATTCTTATTGGATCTACTCATATCAAATCTTCTTTCATCTATTAATGCACTAGTTTTCAAACTAGGACAGACTCTATTAAACATACCTAGATGGATACTCTAGAAACAAACATTTCCACTCATATTACTTCTATAGATCACAAATCTTCCAGATCTAAAATTTTTCACTATTCTTACCTTTATCAAAGTACAGAGCTTGCAGATCTTACCTCTTTTTAATCATAAATGATCACTTTTACCTTTCTTAGGGCACAAAGCTTCTGGATATTGCCTCTTTTCTTCATATCAGACTTCTTTTCCTTAGCATATAAATTTTCAAACTAACTAGAGTATTGCACACCAGAGAAATAGATCTACACTCAGAGATTTCTTAGTTTTAGGATGGGTCTTTGCACAAAGATTCTTCTTCCTCAGTTCCCAGCAATCACAGTTTCAGGTCCAACAATAGAACCATTTTTTGGCACAAGGGAAGACCCAGGGTTCAACGTAACAATAGGGCACCAACAAATCCCTAACTATTGGCCCTTTCGAACAACACCTGCGAAGCAAATGAAGTCTCACCCGAGGTAGAGGCAGGGGTGGTTGCAAGACTCAGGTGTCTGCAACCTTAGCTGGGACACAGATCTATGATTACAATACTTAATAAAGCACTTAGTATCGTTAGTTCCTTAACATATAATCAATAATCACTTCACTGATAAAACAAGGATTCGTAGCATTCACACTGATATAATGTACTCAAGCACTTAGCATCAATACATAGGTCAGATCTAACAGATCAAGCACTCAATACATTCATATGGATCAGATCTAATATCTTCACATGTCATTAGCACTAAGCATAAGCAGATATATATGAATACATCAAATCACTTAGCAAAGAAGACATACACATATTAAGACAAGCACAAAGAAAGACAACACAATATTTACGTGGTTCACCCCCACCCTCGGGCTACATCCACCAAATCTTCTTCTTTATTATCTTCAGTCAATTGGTTACAATCACAAAGCCATCAAAACCCTACTCTGCATAGGATAGAAGATTTGTGCAACTCGCTAGATCCTTCTTCCTTGCGTTACAACACAAAGCCTTCCACCATCTACTACAAGGACCTGCACTTAGCTCTGCAAGTCTCTTACAATCATGCACAAAGAACTTACATACTCTACTTGCACTTAGCATACATTCACATCATATAGATTCACTATTCAACTTCTCTCCTCTTTCTATCTAGCCTAGGCATCTATTTATATGTTACAAAATAGGCCTAAACATGGGTAAAACCCATGGGCCAACATCTCATTCCTGTTACATATTCCCAAAAATCCAAAAAGGATCCAAAAGTGGGTCAAGATCCCGTGATCTACACTTTGTCTTGATCTCCTCCTTCGACAGGCTGCCGAAGTCCCAAAATAGATCAATGTGACCAAAAATCTCCCAAAACTTGGCCAAGGGCCAACAAGCCCCCAACACTCACCTATGACTCATCCTGAGTCACTCTGATCTAACCAGTTCTTCTTCGAAGGCCTCGAGCTTGGCTCAAGCTTCTTCGACCTGTTGTTGTGCGACGACCTCTTTCTCAGTGAACTCTTGGATCACTGTGTCATTCACGAGCCCTTCTAGGCATTGTTCTGTTGTGACGACAACCTGTTCTAGCTCTGCTCCTTGACTTTCAACCTCTCTGAATAATTGGGATGCCTTATCTTGTACTGGTTGAATCCATTAAGTAAATTCTATCACTCTACTTTGAATTGTATGGATCTGCTGTTGAGCGGTACATTGCTCCTGAAACCACTTCATTCTTTCCACGAATGACAAGGCCTTCAGTTGCACCTGTAGTGTGTCTGCGTGCTGCTTTGCTTCCTTGAATTGTGACTCTAATGTCTGTAACTTTGGATTCTCGGTGAGGTTCTCATATGTTTGGGCACTGTGGTTACTCAGTTGCTTGAACTCCAAGGTAAGATATTTTAGTCTGTCAATTGCACTGCGGGAAATTGCTTCCCTTTGGTCTCTTACATCTTGAGGGGTCTCGGGCACAGTGCGGAGCTCCAAGTCTGCTATGTGCTGCTGGGGCTGTTGGATTACTTCTTCAAGTTGTGCCACCTGCTGTGGAAATCGCTCTTTGGTCTTTACTTCTACGACTGCCACAGAGCGAAGTGCTCTATGAAACATTTCCTTTACTTCGAGTTTCTTTGGGAGCAATTGTTCTTTTCTTTGCTACAGTTGTACTTTTTCTTCATCCCACTTTGCTTGCAGAGTAAACGTTTCTTGTTCTACAGTACTGCGTTGTTCTTCAAGGTCTCCCTGTACTTGTGCCAAAGCCTAGGTATCTTGTGTTGTTTCTTCCTGAGCTCTTCGAAGGTGAGCTTCGACTGTATCAGCGATGCAGTGTAGTTGAGCTGACTCATATCCCAGTTCCAATGTTCCTGCTGAGAGAGGTGCAGTTGAGACTGCGCGACTGGATTGTAGTGCCTGCTGCACTCCTTGGAGCTCGTCCTTAATCCGATGGAACACCTCCTCCTACTTATCTTCTTACTGCTCTGTTATCTCCAGCGAAGCATCATTCAGGGCTTATATGATGAAATCGAAGTCGTCAGAGGTGAGGATGGTCTGCATTTTGGTCATAGATGATTTCGATTTCTTCCTAGAAGAAGGTTTCAGAGGGAAAACCTTCCTTTTATTCGAGGGGTCCTCCTCGTCTCTAGGTGGTGTAACCTTGCCTTTCTTCTGTTCAACTTCTGCACCATCTTTGCCATCTCCTCCTTGCTTTGTTGATATGGAAGCGATCTTCAAAGATGTGTTGTCTAAATCATGTACCTCTTCAGTCTTCTTTATCTTTCTAGGTCCAGGTGTATCCGACGTAGTTTTTAGACTGTCTAAATCGATCATCTCCACAGGGTCAGCTAGAATGAGGAGGTTCATTGACCAGTCCTTGGTGATTTCTTCTAAGTCCTCCTCTGTCAGCTTATAGTAAGATTGAATTTGTTTCTTGTGCTCGTCAGCGTGTGATGTAATATAAATGAAATGGCGGTCCACGCTGAATTTCATTAAAGGTCGAAACCTGTGAAGAGTATTTGGCGTGATGCGAGGGTCGGACTGGATAGTTAACTTTAGCTGATTGTAATATGTGTGGAATACAACATTTGACTGCCATTGCTTGTTCATGCCACTGGAATACCAAAGTGTACTCAACTTCGTGGCCAGAGGTTCAAAGGGCTTGATGTCTGGGAAGGTCGCACCTTCCGGCATCTCCCTTGCGATGAAAGAAATCAAGATTAGAAGCCAACTAAAGTGGAACTCATATCCTAGATATTGTGCTTCTCTACAGTCTAGTTCCAACTGGTTTATGAGGTACTTTGCCCAATTCATTTGTAGGCCCTCTACACACTTCCATGTGAAGTTGACTACAAAACCAGTGACTTGGGTGGGTTGGTTCTTGCAGACCAACTTTCCCACGAACAATTGACAGGCTAAGCGCACTGCACCGCTTTGGATAGAAGCTACCTTGTAGCCTCATGTTCCTTTCTCGAAATCATCGTAGGTGTCTTTTATCCTTTGATATAAAGCATGATCCATGGTTTTTCCAGGATAAACATCCTGTGGGTCAGGGCCTTGCATACTCAGTCCTGTGATCCGATTGCTCAATGTCAAATCCACCATGATACGACAGTTTAACCACAAGTATCCACCATGGTAATAGGACAACATTAGTTTGATGCATGCATTCACTTCTTGGTGTATTCTAAAGTGAGGAATATTCATGACGTTGAGCAGTGTGGACTACGTGAGGTTATGGGTCCATGACTGAGGCACGATCTTTTAATTCTTTCCTTTTATCTTGGTCAGGTACTTATGTGACGCGAGCATGTTCTATACCTTCCTGTCGCCGAGGTTGAAGTCGCTAAACTTCAACGCTGCTATCTTTTCTTGATCTGCATGAACTGTTCGTATCCCCTTTGGGAGGTACGCAGTGACCAATTCATACTCAAAGTCTATGGGCACACTTTCTTGATTTATTACACCGATTAGAGGTGGGAGGTAGGTGGGCAAAATGCTTGGAATTAACTTAGCATTCACGAGATCGTCTCTGTGTTAATTTAATTTTTTTCTGCGGGCCGTGATGGTCCGACTCGAGTAGTGGACAGAGAGGCTGACAGTCCTCTCATCAATGATGCCTATAGACCTGTAGATAATCCTCTCTCTGACATGACTCTTTTAGTCATCAAGTCGAGGAGTACTTTTGTTACTGATTCTTCAACTGCGGTGAGCTCGTCGGACATACGTGCTTGGGATTAATAATATTGGGTTCACAATTAACTTAGATACTACACTAGAATAAATAGCAAGAGGGCATTGATCATTGTATACAATTCACTTGGTCTGCAGGCTCAATTTCTTGGTTAGCAAAAGTGTTCTCCGTGCATGGCGCGATGGGATAAATAGGTAACTCGGAAATGGTTCGCTTGTAACGGGTATGAAGCCTCATTAACTCTTGTTATGTCCATTATGGCACGGTCCAACGGTTTGGTGTCGAGGTATAAATGTTTTCCAACCCGTTCGGATCAATAGTCGAATGAATATATCGGTCCCAACGACTATATTACTTCGCCATGGCGAAGTTCCATGTGTCATTGTTCTGATATCCCAGCGAAGCTCCAATTCTATAAATTTTCTGTCTGCGAAGTTCCCTCTGGAACCTTCTATAACTTTTCAAACTTAGCTCTCTTCTTACTTATCTTTCTAGCCTTCTTTCCAGTGAGCTTCGTCTCGGTAGTTCATTTTCCATTCTGATTCTTATCTTTTGTGGTCTTAGTCACTTCGCGTTGTTGAGATTCTTTCCTAGGGTTCCAGGGTAATACTTCTTCTTTATCTGAGATAGGTACTTCAGTCTCTTGTGAGTCTTCTAATTTTCTTATAGCTTCGACATCCAGGTATCTAGTGTTAAATAGCTTCGACCTATTCTCTTTTTCTTCAATCAAGTATGCGATCCTTCTAGTCATGAAATCTTTTAATTCTTGCTTCTTTTGCTCCAAAACTTCTTCTTCTTCCTTTCTTCTGGCTTTATATCTGTCAATCCAAGTTTTTCCTATTAACATGGTAAATGGGGCATTGTCTTCAACAAATTTAATAATCTCAAAATATTCCTCTGTCGAAGTTCCATTGACAGTCATAGGTATCTGGGTGAGCACAGGTTTACCAATTTTCCTCTGAATAACCCTATTCCTCCTAATGAGGGAATCATAACAAGCCTTCCTATAGCTTCCCAAGTTCTCTCTGTCATGATATTCACCTGTTTTTTCTCATCTAGAACACAGTCAATGTCGAAGTCTCCTATTCTTGCTTCAAGTCATTCCTTGTCTTTAAAGATCTCTGATAATCTAACATGTCGGTGGTCATTCAAGGTTTCTTTCATCTGTAGAAATACCTTCTCTGATTCTTTCTGGGGTTCTTCTATAGCCTTAGTTTCTAGATCTGCCTTAGGTTTTTATGGTCTTATATTCATACTTGCAAGCTTAGCAATCATTCTAGGGAAATCCAACACTTCATGGTTCATAGCTTTGCAACAAAGACAACCAGGTCTTCTCCCAGGGAATGCCTTAGCAAGATGTCCTGGTTATCTACAGCTACAACAGAGGGTTAATCCTCTCTTTCTTTTAAATGATCCCCAACTTCTCTTGTACTGCGCACTAGGATCATAGGAGCTAACCTGCAATAAATTCTTTCTGGGTTCCTGTATCCATTCATTAGTCCAAACATTCTTTCTATGCATAGGTATAACATATCTTTCACTATTTTTATCAGATCTACTCATATCAAATATTCTTTCATCTATTAATGCACTAGTTTTCAAACTAGGACAAACTCTATTAAACATACCTAGATGCATACTCTAGAAACAAAAATTTCCACTTATCTTACTTCTATAGAGCACAAAGCTTCCAGATCTAAAAATTTTCACTATTCTTACCTTTATCAAAGTACATGGCTTGCAGATCTTACCTATTTTTAATAAAAAATGATCACTTTTACCTTTCTTAGGGCACAAAGATTCTGGATCTTGCCTCTTTTCTTCAGATCATACTTCTTTTCCTTAGCACAGATCTTTTCAAACTAAGTAGAGTACTACGCACCAGAGCAACAGATTTACGCTCAGATATTTCTCAGTTTCAGGATGGGTCTTTGCACAAAGCTTCTTCTTCCTCAGTTCCCAACAATCACAGTTTCAGGTCCCGACAGTTTGGCACAAGGGCAGACCCAGGATTCAACGCTACAACAATGCACCAACAAAGCCCTAACTATCGGCCCTTTCGACAACACCTACGAAGCAGATGAAGTCTCACTCGAGGTAGAAGCAGGGGTGGTTGCAAGACTCAGGTGTCTGCAAGCTTAGCTGGGACACAGATCTATGCTTACAATACTTAATAAAGAACTTAGTACCATCAGTTCCTTAATATACAATCAATAATCACTTCACTGATAAAACAAGGCTTCGCAACATTCACACTGATATGACATACTTAAGCACTTAGCATCAATAGATAGGTCAGATCTAACAGATCAAGAACTCAACACATTCATATGGATCAAATCTAATATCTTCACATGTCATTAGCACTAAGCATAAGCAGATCTATCTGAATACATCAAAGAACTTAGCAAATAAGACATAAACATATTAAGACAAGCACAAAGCAAGACAACACAGTGTTTACGTGGTTCACCCCCACCCTGGGGATACTTCCACCAACTCTTCTTCTTTATTATCTTCAGTCAATCGGTTACAAGCACAAATCCATCAAAACCCTACTATGCATAGGAAAAAATATCCGCGCAACTCTCTAGATCCTTCTTCCTTGCGTTACAGCACAAAGCCTTCCACCATCTACTACAAGGACCTGCACTTAGCTATACAAGTCTCTTATAGTCATGCACAAAAAAATTACAGACTCTACTTGCACTTAGCATACATTCACATCACATAGATGCACTATTCAACTTCTCTCCTCTTTCTATCTAGCCTAGGCATTTATTTATATATTACAAAATAGGCCTAAACATGGGTAAAACCCATGCGCCAAAATCCCGTTCCTGTTACATATTCCAAAAAACCCAAAAAGGATCCAAAAGTGGGTTGATATCCCATGATATACGCTTCATCTTGTGCTCCTCCTTCGACAGGCTTTCGAAGTCCCAAAATAGGTCAATATGACCAAAAATCTCCCAAAACTTGGTCAAGGGCCAATAGGCGCCCAACACTCAACTATGACTCATCCCGAGTCACTCTGATATGACCAGTTCTGCTTCAAAGGACTCAAGCTTGGCTTGATCCTCTTCGACCTACTGTTGCGCGACGACCTCTTACTCGGTGAACTCTTGGATCACTGCGTCATTCACGAGCCCTTCTAGGCGTTGTTCTGCTGTGATGATAACCTGTTCTAGCTCTGCTCCTTAGCTTTCAACCTCTGTGAATAATTGGCACAACTTATCTTGCACTGGTTGAAGCCATTGAGTAACTTCCATCACTCTGCTTTGAATCGTATGGATCTGTTGCTGAGCGGTGTGTTGGTCCTAAGACCGCTTCATTCTTTCCACGATCGACAAGGCCTTCAACTGCACCTGTAGTTTATCTGCGTGTTGTTTTTCTTCCTTGAGCTGTGACTCTAATGCTTTTATATCTGGATTCTCGATGAGGTTCTCATATGTTTGGGCGCTGTGGTTACTCAGTTTCTTGCACTCCAAGGCAAGAGATTTTAGTCCATCAACTGCGTTGCAGGCAGTTGCTTCCCTTTGGTCTCTTACATCTTGAGGGGTCTTGGGCAGAGTGCGGAGGTCCAAGTCTGCTATGCGTTGTTGGAGATACTGGATTACTTCTTTAAGTTGTTTCACCTATTATGGAATGCGCTCTTTTGTATTTACTTCTATGACTTTCACAGAGAGAATTTCTCTATGAACCATTTCCTTTACTTCGAGTTTCTTTGTGAGCAACTATTCTTTGCTTTGCTGCAGTTGTGCTTTTTCTTCATCCCACTTCGCTTGCAGAGTAAACTTTTCCTGTTCTGTAGTACAGTTTTTTTCTTCAAGGTCTCCCTATAATTGTTCCAAAGCCTGGGTAGCTTGCGCTATTTCTTCCTGAGCTCGTCGAAGGAGAGCTTTTACTGTATCATTGATGTGGTGGAGTTGAGTTGGCTCATCTCCCAGTTCTGTTGTTCCTACTGACAGAGGTGCAGTGGAGACTATGTGGCTAGATTGTAGTGCCTACTGCACTCCTTGGAGCTCGTCCTTAATCTGATGGAACACCTCCTCCTGCTTAGCTTCTTGCTTCTCTACTATCTCCAGCAAATCATCATTCAGGGCTGCTATGATGAAATCGAAGTCGTTGAAGGTGAGGATGGTATGCATTTTGGTCATAGAGGATTTTGATTTCTTCCTAGAATAAGGTTTCAGAGGGGAAACATTCCTTTTCTTCAAGGGGTCCTCCTCGTCTCTAGGCGGTTGAACATCATCTTTCTTCTGTTCAACTTCTATGCCATCTCTGCCATCTCCTCCTTGGACTGCTGAGATGGAAGTGATCTTCACAGATGCGCTGTATAAATCAGGGACCTCTTCGGTCTTTTTTATCTTTCTAGGTCCAGGTGTATCCGGTGCAGTTTCTGGACTGTCTAAATTGGACATCTCTGCAGGGTCGAATAGAATGAGGAGGTATACCGACCAGTCCTTGGTGATTTCTTCTAAGTTCTCCTCCGTTAGCTTATAATAAGATCGAATTTGTTGCTTGTGCTCGTTAGCGCGTGCTGTAATATAAATGAAATGGTGGTCCGCACTGAATTTCATTAAAGGCCAAAACTTGTGAAGAGTATTTGGTGTGATGCAAGGGTCGGACTGGATAACTAACTTCAGCTGATTGTAATATGTGTTGGGTACTTGAAAGGAAAACCTCCAAGAAAAGAAAAGTGGTACTTTAGGGAGAAGGTAGAGGACAAATTTCATCACCTCATTCAATAAATATTTTGGGGACCAAAATCCTCCCTAAATGGGGAGGTATGATCTGTGTTGTATAATTATACTATTTTTCATCTATCCTGATGCTTTATGGGTGAAAACATTGGAGGAATCAACCTGCAGAGCCATTTTAGTGGCTGGTCCAAATTTGGAAATTTGGGTCCAAAAAACCATCTGAAATATTCTGGAGCCATTTTGAGGCATCAAATGACACCTTTTTATGATCCAAACCTTACTATGTTGTAGAATTCTTAATTCTACACACCGAGACCTTTCCAACAATGCATCAATTTCCTCAATAAGAGTTTGTATACAAAATTTATGCCTCATGCAAGTTGACCTACTGTATTGATCACCATGGTGCGAGTAGATGCCATGTCATCCTCCATTACTTAAAAATGTGGGGATAGCCACGTAGGGGATTTTATATAACATTCTAGAAGTTCCAAACCTGATCACTAATTGAGGTTTGAGGAAGTCAGTGCCCTAACCCTAGACAACTATCAGACTATGTTAAGTACCTGACCGCTGGGAGGAGAAGGGGTTTTGTTCTATGTTATTTTATTTTGTTCCATAGCAGATTTGAACAACTAGGAGTGGGAAAATTAGAGAGAATAACAGATGGGGTGTTATAGCCCTAAAATTCCCTACTCATGCATACATGGCATTGGCCTTCCTACTTGCATAATTTACCAAGTCACTACTGAGGAACTCTATTTAAAAAACCATTTTTTGGAGCATGTACACGCCCTGCTGCACTACTTCCAATGTACATACGCTAGTTTCACACTAAACAACCCACGTATACCTCCAAAAGTTGCAAAAATTAAAAAGTTGCAAGGAATTCGGTGGAATTTACGGGCTATTGGAGGTTTCCCAACCAATTTACCTGCTATAGCTCGTCCCCCAACCGAATAACTATTATTTTGTCATATAAAAGGAGGTCTTGGGCTCTCATTCCACAATCAAGCATTAGAACGGTGAAACTCTGCTCAAATTCCCTTTCCCTCCTTGCCCAAGTATTTGCAACCTTTCTTTAGTTCTTTCCTCAACATTCCCTCTCTAGCCCTTTTCTCCCATAGAATCCCTTGCCTTCCATTGGGTTGATCAGCAGATTGTGAGAGAAGGCATTTGGAAGGTGCACTTGGAGAAAAGTTAAAAGGATCCTAGACCAGGTTCGCAGAGCGTCGGCCTACAAAGGTTGTAATTTCCAATCTTTGAGTATTGAACAAAAAAATCTCTTTTCCCTGTCCCAAATGATGGTTTTTATGTCTTTTATTTGATTTATACATAACAATTTATATCTAACCCTAATTAATGAATATAAATAGAATATTTGTAGCCTTGTTTTCCTAGTTGTGGATGTAGGTCCACCTTGGGAGGAGACTTGCAGCCTTGGGAGCTACAAAGCTTGAGGAGGTCAGCACCAAACGTTGGATTAAAGGCATGGTTTCCGAGTTACTCTTTCATTTCTTTCTGTTCATCTATTTTGGAATGTTTGGGGTAGTGTAGAAATCAAATTGACTTTTAGGGATTCATTGCTATGTCTATACTTAGAACCCTAGTATAGTTATAGGGGGGTTTTCCTGCTAGCAGAATTGGCGACTCCATTGGGGAGTCTCTCTATGGTTTTAGAGGGGGGGGTTGGGTTTTGATTGGATTATTGATTTCCTTTTGAGTTTCAGTCAAGTTTACTGAGTCTTTTAAAGGTCTCTGATCAGCTGGAAGGTGCCTACTAGGTTTCCCTACCCTGTTAGTCTCCCTAGTCTTTTTATTTTTGAAAAGTCTCAGAGGTGTACGCGCCTTGTTTTGGGTCAGCCCACGTACATACATGCTCTTCACAGTGGACAACCCGCATACATATATAGGTTTTTGATGCAACAACTCGTGTCTCTGTGTCTTGAAAGCGTTTTTTAGACAAAGAGAGGTTTATCTCTTTCCTAATAGAAGTTTAGGCTTCTCAAGACTTTCTTGAACCTGTCAGAGTCTCTGTCTTTGGCCATAGCTTGGGTTAAGGTTTTGGT
>SNQJ01S0194911.1:0-12418 GCA_010110895.2 Picea sitchensis | reverse complement strand
CATGGAAGGGCACGGGTGGCCCGACCTTGGTTTCATTTACCACAGGCTTGTCAACCTGGACATGGTCTGTATCATCAAAACCATTTCGAGCGATGAAAGCTCGCCAGTTATCACCGTGGAGACTTAAGTGATAAACAATGATAAGTTTAATAAGTCCATGGTGGAACAAGCTACTGTCAGCCTTTTCCCTTTTAAACCTTTTCGACATTTTATACAGGCTACATTGGAAGTAAAAGGGCATATTCAACGGGTATCCCATAAAATTCATTAACAAACACAGGTGGTAGAGAAAGACGAGTCCATATCGACCTTCACAGGTCACGAATTGTTTAACTATTATGAAAAGGTCATGCCATCGTGGTTTAAGAATGGATATGTGCATACCTCTGTCACAATATGTGACCTTTCGCGAGACAAATAGAAGTGGCCATGGAACCTCTTCCACTTTCGAATTTTTGAACCAACGCTGGCCCTTGGTAGGTAACCTTGTAGCAGAACTAATAAATTCCTCATTGATTTCCAACTGAACGTCGCCTACCTTGGCTCTACAGCCATCGAAAGTCAGGGTGAACTGATGTGCCACAACTAGATTAAAACCCTCAAATCTCTGCACGAAGGTGAGCCAACCGTTATCCTCCAAGTCTTTCCAGGCATTGTCAAATAGTAGCAAGGCTTGGCTACCGTTCGGCTCGATTCACACCACCGGTGCCATGGAGCCAAGCACACGGTGAACGAGCCAGGGTTTGGGTCATAGCATACATAGGAGAAGGGTGCACGAAGGGTTACCCCAGCTAACAGAGGTGAAACAGGGATAAGGGATAGACATTAATGTCATCGTGCAAAGGTGGTGGAGCTTATCTCTGCCATGCATAATAGTTATTTCCAAGGTACAACCACCGGCTTATAGCTGTTCTACCCATTATAGTATAGTTCAACAATCATGTCACTTGGCCGACCAATGAAATCAAAGGTGAGTGTATAAAACAACGCGTGCAATCAAAGTTATGCCATAGTTTTAAAACAAACTTACAAATCGAAACCAATACCAATGTTTTGACTATATCACATGCGATGTATCAATTCATATCAAGAGCTTAAGCGAGGTACCAATGCGTTTTGAAACTAGGTGTTATATCAAATGAAATATATCAAGGGTTTAACCATAACACCTATATATCTTATGAAACCAATGTGCAAAGTAATTTGATCAAATAACATGTAAATCCAAATGCCAATGCATTACAAACTCAATGAAACCAAGTCACAAAATCAATCCAAGAATGTCCAATGAGTACAGTTCGAAAGTTTTGCCAGCTGCATAATGATAAGTGAAATGTAAGCGCAATGGGCATATCATCAAGAAGGACAACAAACAATGATTTTAATGCGACTTCGAGAGACTAAGTTTTCACGCTTACAGTCGTGAAAACAAAACGAAGGTAAATGTGCAAATGTCGCAAAAAATAAAAGTGTCGTTTATTTGAAAATTGCGATGAAAAATTGATGTTTGCAAAACATTGGTGTAGGCAGCTTATAAGACAGTGGAAAAATGTGGATTGGCTGCCAACAAAATGTTTACCCAGACCTGGCCACGATCTAGGCCTACTACAATAAACCTTTTAAATGAAATCCAACCACTACCTTTACAAAGGCATGGCTCGACATTTACAACCTTACAACACAAAAATCCGTATAGGATTATTTCAAATTAAAAAGAAAAATGGGAGGCTCAATGCCTGTCCCTTTCTCCATTGCGTGTTTGTGTGCTGGCATGTTGGCGCATTTGCTGAGGTGGAGCGATGCTCCTGCATTTGTTTCAAAGTTCTTTTTGATTTCCTAAAATACAAGTAGTTTTTCTTAGTCAAACGAAAGAACTTTTTAGGAAACTTTTAATTACAAGATCTTGAAACATTGATTAGAAAAGTTGAATTTTACAAAGAGTTTTACAAGCTTTACTTGAAAGTTCAAAGTATATTTTTTCTTTCAAATGCTTTAAAGTTCTCTTCCTTATTCATATCTTCATAACACCATTAGTTTCACGATCAAATCCTTTGCATAAATCAAGCCTTAAAATTAATGTTTAACTTAAAATATATTAGACTTTCTGTTTGTAGGGTTTACCGACTAGTTTAGGGTTTTAGGGCCTTGAATTAGGTGTGAAGAGGAAAATATTCAAGGCCATTTTAAAATAAACATTGGAGTCTAAGATAGGGATTGTCTTAATTCCAACGTCGCAAGAGTTAACCGCGAACCCCCTCTAACACAAGAGATAGACACAAAGTCAGATGAGGAAAGGCAGAGGATATAACCCCTCCAAATTCAGACTGAACGTAGTGGGGATTGTAAATTGAGGGTATTTCTCGGGAACAATATCGGTCGCATTTTCCTATGGAGCTTCATGGACCTTGAATCCATTTGATATCCTCAGTTGTCTTCCGAACCAATTTCTTTCAGCACCCTTGAAGGGCTTCAGACTTGTTATCCTCCTCATTACGATCTGCTTGAGTGTCAACTATACCCGCCTGGTGACTGACTGCAAGTTGGCAACCTAGTTCCCCATATTTTACGGAATTACACATGTGACTTAGGGGGTGTACCTTGGTACCTAGAGTGGATGTTGATTTTCACTTCACAAAGTATACCTGGAGGGTGCTTCCATGTTCGAGTTGCACTTACACCAGTTAGTTTCTCTAGTGTTGATTGTCGTAACCATCCTTCCCACTAGTTAGTCGACTGCTTGATTTATCTTTAGGAAAAAAATTAGTGTGTGCTTTATGTTCTACGCTAGTCAAACCTTATTGTTTCATTGATCATTTCACAAAGTGGAAGATCAATAGTTTCGTCGATCGCGAAGGCTTCAGGGCATGTCACTGGTTACTTTAGAGCCACCTCTGCCACCGTTGAGGTGAATACTTTATGAAGAAGGATCATTCAAGGTGAATACTTTATGAAGAAGGATCATTCAAGGTGAATAATTTATGAAGAAGGATCATTCAAGGTGACTGGGTCATAGGAAACTGTTCCCGAGCCTGCTCTGAGAGGATACTTTTCAGCACCGGAGGAATCCATCGTTTCTGACCTTGAGACAAAAGGTTTCAGGCCAGAAAATCCTCCGGTCACCGACTTGTCAGCGCCGATTTTAATTCAGATTGTCCCTCCCGAGGTGACATATTCTCAGAGCTAGTTTGTTCGGTGAGCATAAATGGAAGCAAATGTTGCTACTTCGTCCGGGAGTCCCTGTACTCCCATTATGGATACTACTGGAGGGGGCATCATTTGTCCTCCCCCACCTTCTCCAGTCAGGACCTCAGTTTTCCCAACACCCATGAATTTTGGCAGTGGTATGATACCTTTAATGGCTATGACCACTATTTCGTTCACTCAGAATGCGACAGGCACTCCCTTCTCATATGAGATGCCCACCTTCGATATGAATTCAGTTCTTACTTTCTCTACTTTACAAACCATATGTCTAAGGAAAGGGAGCTCTAACGCTCCCTCACAAGGGTCAATTGCGGGTACTACTGCCCCTTTTAATTTTATTCCTTACGGTGGGGGTCATATACCTCCTTCGTCCCCTTCACTCGGTGGCGCTTTTCAACAACTAATCATGCCTAATGCTAATTATAGCTTGATTGGTGGAGGTATTTTAGGACCTTTTTCGTATACAATGTTAGTGGGATCTATGTTGTTCTCTTTGTTTGGTGCGTTTGGGAACAATGATTTTTCTTCGGTTGCTTTTCCGACTGGGGGCAACCCCAGCTTTGGTCAACATAACTTGGTGCAAGGTACTATGCCTTCGCAGGGAACGACGAATGGAGTATACTCCACACAAGGTATTTGGAATCCTTGTCAAGGCTCGTTTCCCTTGCAAGGAATGTCGATCAGGGGAAACCCATTCCATACTCAATGGAACCTCAGGGAAGGTTATGTACCTATGCCAGGAGGATCGGCTGGGGGCATCCCCAACCAAGTTCCTTGGAACACAACAAAGGGATCGATAATTGGGTAAGCTATGTCGTCCAATTTTAGGAGTCAGTCAATGATGCCTCAACAAATGCAATTTCCTTTTGCTGGTCAAGGCCATAGTTTCTACCAAAACCCTGACCATCAGTCCAACGTTTCTTGGAAATATAGTGCCAGTCAAAATCTAGGACCCTCTTTTCCTGTAAATAATCCACCACCGAAACTACCCTTTCTGGAAACCCTAGGTTTTCCAGACTTGTCGAGATTACTGAATGACCTGATCTGTCATGATCTATGTTGGCCCCCCATACCGACCAAGTTTCCTTCAGATATTCCAAAATTCAAGGGAAATACTGGTTAGGATCCAAGTGATCATGTGACTACCTTTCACTTGTGGTGCTCATCAAACTCATTGAAAGACGACTCCGTTCAGTTGCACCTTATTCAACGCACTCTTATAGGGGGTTATACGAAGTGGCATATCGAGCTTGAAGACACAATCTACTCTTACTTTAATGACTTGGCGATGGTTTTTTTGAACCATTTCCAGTTACCGGTGAGATAGGATGTCGACATCGAATTGCTAGCCAACTTCAAGAAAACCAAGGCTGACCACATCTCTAATCATATCCGAGTATGGTGGTGAATAAATAGCTTGATTAAGGTCAAGGTCCCTCCTGCTTTCTTGCTTGATTGGTTCTTGAATTCTTTGGTTCCCTGCGTGTCCAAAGATGTAGCAACGTCCCGGGTGTTTTCAGAAGAGGAGGCTATTATGAGAGCCCAGAAGCTAGAACTAATTTACTCTCAGTCTGGCATGCTCTATCAGATATTATCAGAAGTGCCAAGGTCTACTCTCAATAAGGCCAAACAAAATTCTGGTCCCCATGTTGATGGCATAGTGGGATCAACACAAAGCAAGTCCATGGATCTGTTGTTAAATTAGTTGAAACAATTTTTGATACAACAGAGTGTGGCCAACCAGACTCCTATTTTGGATTCCCTCGCTACCTAGACATCAGATGTACACATTGTGTAGTCGATGACTCCCAAGGCCAACCAGAAAACTGAGGGAAAGAAGAAAAAAAGAAAAAAAAGGGTAAAGGGGATAAAAATGTTGCCAACAATGTTGGTGAGGGAAAAACTGAGAAGAAGAAGTCGAAGTATTGGTGTAATATTTTCACAGAAGACCACCTAAATATACTATGACCTCATCTTGCAGAAGCCTAGAATCTACTATCACAACAACAACCTATGGTTTTGACAAACCCTTTTCCACAAGGGTAAAATATGGCTCAGGATTCTGCATCCACAAGCACAGCAGGGGGGAGTCATGGACCCCCCATGCCTACTACTAAAAAACCAGCTGTGAACATTTACATGATGACCATCAATGCTCATTTATTGACTAGGACTCATGACTATGGAACTCCAGAATCTATTGAGAAGGGAAAGGAGGCCACTAACCCATTGACTCCTCTACAAATTGAGAAGGTAGTGGGAGAAACAATGACTTGCATCCCTAAAGGTGTGTTTAAGAAGGATTCATGTTGGCCCTTGACCAAGTTTTGAGGATCCTTGGTCATTTTTGACCTACTTTTGGGACTTTGATAGGTTGTCGAAGGAGGAGCGCAAGTCGAAGTGGAGATCGCGGGATCTCGTCCCCTTTTTAGGGATTTTTGGGTTTTGGCTTATGTAACGGGTATGGGAATGTCAGCCCATGGTTTTACCCATGTTTAGGCCCTTTTTGTAATGTATAAATAGAATTCTAGGTGAGGTAAGAGGAGAGAAGGTCTTTTGGTACCTTGCTAAGTGCTAAGTGCAAGTGTGGATTGTAGATGTTTCATGCATACTGTGTGAGACTTGTAGAGATAAGTGCAATCGATTATACGAGATGGTGGAAAGTCTTTGTGTTGTAACTCGGGGAAGGAGGATCTAGTGAAGTGTGCACAGATCTCCTGTCCTTTGCGGAGTGAGATCTCATGGCTCTGTGCATGTAGAATATTGACAGAATATAATAAAGAAGAAGAAGAGTTGGTGGACGTAGCCCCAGGCTGGGGGTGAACCACGTATATCCTGTGTTGTGGTTTATTTGTGCTTTATGGTTGTTCTCTTGTTTATGTGATTAAATGATTAGTGCACTGATATATGCTTAGAAGAATTTGATATGATACGTTAGTGTTGAATAATGTGAATGAATGCTAGATCTAATCTATGTTGATGTGCTTAGTGATTGAATATATCGGATCTATATGAATATTGTGTTGCTCTGTAATTAGGGTTTTATCTGCGAAGTAGATACTATTTAAAATACTGATGAACTGTAACTGCTAAGTGCTTTGTTAAGGTGTTGTAATCACAGATCGGTGTCCCATCTAAGTTTGAAGACATATGAGTCCTACAACCACCCCTGCCTCTACCTTGGGTGAGACTTCATCTATTTCACAGGTGTTGCCAAAAGGGCCGGTAGTTAGGGTTTTTTTGGTGTGCTCTTGAGCATTGAACCCTGGGTATTCCACTGTGCCAACAAATGGTTCTATTGTCAAGACCTAAAACTATGATTGTCGGGAACTGAAGAAAAGAAAGCTCTGTGTGTAGATCTGTTGCTTTATTGCGTAGTATTCTACTTGATTTATGAATTTCTGTTGAGGCAGATCTGGAGAAAAGAGGTAAGATCTTAAAGATTTGTGCTCTGATAGAGGTAAGATTAATGATTTTTTTTTATTAAAGAGCTAAGATATGAATGCTTTGTTCTTTTCTAAAGGTAAGATAAGTGGAATTTTTTGTTTCAAAAGTATGGATCTAGGTATGTTTGATAAATTTTGTCCTAGCTTGAAAAATAGGGCACAACTAGATGAAATAAGGTTTGATATGAGTAGATCTGATAGAAATAATGAAAGATATGTTATTCTTATGCATAGAAAGAATGTTTGGACTAACAAATGGATGCAATACCCTAGAAATAATTTTTTGCGGGTTAGCTACTATGATCCTAGTGCGTAGTACAGGAAAGGTTGGGGATCGTTCAAAAGAAAGAGAGGATTAACTATTTTCTATAGTTGCAGAAGACCAGGACATCTTGCAAAGGAATTCCCTAGTAAAAGACCCAGTTGTCTTTGTTGTAAAGCTATGGATCATGAAGTTTTGGATTGCCCTAGAATGATTGCTAAGGTTGAAAGAATGAATATGAGACAAGAAAAACCTGAGAAAAATCAAGAAACTAAGACCATGGCAGAACCCCAGAAAGAATCAGAGAATGTGTTGCTACAAATGAAAGAAACCTTGAACGATCAAAGAAATATCAACTTATCAGAGAGATTCAAAGAAAAAGAATGCATCGAAACAAGAATAAGAGACTTCGACATTGATTGTTTTCTGGATGAGGAAACTCGCGTGAATATTATGACAAAAAGAACTTGGGAAATTTTGGGAAAGCTTGCTATGATTCCTTCCTTAGGAGGAATAGGATTATTTAGAGAAAATTTGATAACTCGATGTGGAAGACTCACCCACACATCTATGAATGCTCATGGAACTTCGACAGAAGAAGATTTTGAGGTTGTTAAATTTATTGAGAATAGCGCCCCATTTTCTATATTACTAGGAAAAACTTGGATTGAGAAATATTAGGCCAGAAGAAAAGAAGAGGAAGTCTTAGAACAAAAGAAGCAAGAATTAAAATATTTCATTACTAGAAGGATAACACACTTGATTGAAGAACATGAGAACAAATCAAATTTGTTCAAAGCCAGAAACTTGGATATCAAAGTGGAAAGAACACAAGAAGAATCATAGAAGAGTAGAGCACCTACCCCATAAAGAAAATAAGTATTGGCCTTGAACCCTACGAAAGACCATCAACAATGCGAAGATACTATTCTAAAAGGAGATAAGAATCAGAATGGAAAGAGGAATAGTAAGATAAATATTGTAGGGAAGAAGGCTAGAAAGCTCAGTAAGAAGAGAGCATAGATAGACAAGTTGCAGAAGGTTCCATAAGGGACTTCATAGAAGGAAGGTTTGAAAAACTAGAACTTTGTTGGGATATCAGAATAGCGCAACATGGCACTTCGCCGTGACGAAGAAATATAGTCATTGAGAGAATTATAACCGTTAGCCCGACACCCGGAACGATTAGAACAATAGTTATGGCCCGAAAGCTCACCATCAGACCATTCGGACCGCACCACAATGGACATAACCACATTGATGAAGGCCTCTCATCCGTTGGAGAGATCTATCACACCATTGTCTAATTATTGCATTCACTGTTGCACCAAGAAAACTTTTGTGAATTGTATCCAAGCCAACCCATTACTACTGCATTGTGTTTATTGAGATCGACACCTATTTTATTGCTTTGAGCACTCATTCATCCACCTAACTTATCCAATCTAAGCATGCATGTTGGACGAGATCAACACCAGAGAGAAAATCATTGAATAAATTTTAATCGACCTTATGGATGAGAAGGTGATGTTCATTGGAGTTCAAGCCTCATCAATGAGAGGAGTGAAAGCCTCTCCATCGACTACTCACGGATCCAGACCATCCCGACCTGTAGCAGAGAAAATAACCAAGCATTGAGATGACTTGGCGATTGAAAAGTTAATCCCAACCATCTTGCCCTACTAAATCCCTCCTTTGGCCAGTGCGGTGTGTTTTGACAGTGTCCCGAGAGACTTTGATTACACCATGGTTACTGCATACCTCCCGAAGGGGATACATGCAGTAAGAACGTAGCAGGATAAGATCGTGACGTTGAAATTTGTCAACTTCAACCTAGGGGACCACAAGAACTATAGCATGCTCACTCCTTACAAGTATTTGACCAGGACTAAGAACTCAAAAATAATCCCCCAGCCATGGACTATGAACCTCGTGCAGACCACCCTCTTGAATGTGATGAAGATTCCAGACTTTGGAAGGCACCAGGAGGTTAACACATGTGTTAAGCTCCTACTATCATGTTACCATGGTGGATATCTATGGCTATATAGATGCATCACAGTCGATCCGACGCTAATCCATAGGATCACCGGATTGAGCATGCAGGGACCTGACCCATAGGACTTCTACCCAGGAAAAGCTACAGATCAAGCACTGGCATAGAGGATCAAAGACACATATGGTGATGTAGAAAAGGGGACACGAGGATACAAGGTAACTTCCATCTAGAATGGTGCAGTTCGCCTGGCCTGCCAACTGATTGTAGGAAATATCGTGAGAAATAACATACCTACACAGGTCACAGGATTCATTGTTTACCTCGTCGGGAAATGTGTAGAAGGACTCCATATGAACTGGGCGAAGTACCTAGTCAACCAGTTGGAATTGGATTGTCACGAAGCTTAGGATCAGGGATATGAGTTCCACTTTAGTTGGCTTCTGATCCTCATAGCATTTACTGCTTGGGAGATGCTTGAAGGTGAGACCTTCCTGGACATTGAGTCATTTGAACCACTCATTGTGAAGTTCACCACGGTATGGTACTCGAGCGATATGGGAAAATAGTGGAAATCAAATGCAGTATTCCATACATACTACATGCAGTTGAAGAGGGCCATTGAAGTTGTCCCTCACATGATGTCAAACACCCTACACCAGTTTAGAACTCTCATGAAGTTCCGCGTAGTTTGGCACTTCATTTATATCACTGCACGAGCAGACGATCATAAAGAAGAGCTTCATTCATACTATAAGATCACGGAGGAGGAAATTGAGGAGATAACCAAGGATTGGTCAGCATACCTCCTTATCCCTGCTGACCCCGCATAAATGTATGATCCCAAACTTATTGGCAGCTCGGAGGCCACTCACAAAGAACACGACACACCTAGAGCCAGCAAAAGGAAGAAGACTGAAGAAGTACAAAACTTGAGCAGTGCATCAAATGAAACTACTTCAGTATCACCTAAATGAGGAGGTGATGATGAAGTAGATAGAGAAGAGACCAATGGAAAAGAATATCAGCAGAAGTAAGGTGAAGTAACACCACCTAGGGATCATGTTGATGAGGCTGATCCCTCGAAGAAAAGAAAGGTTTCCCCCACAAAACCTACCTCATGGAAGAAGTCAAGAGAAAGAAAAACCACGATGCGAACCATGCTCATAGTCGATGACTTCGACTTCATCATCACCACTATAGAAAATTCCTCGCAAGATGTATTGTAGAAACACTAAGCCAAGCAAGAGGAGAGGTATGAAAAAATCGAGGTTGAACTCAGATAGGTACAACAGGCCCTTCAATCTGGCCACGCAGTATCCACTGCACCCCCACCATCAAAATCACTAGAGTTGGGAGATGAGCCTACCCAACTCCACAGACCAACTGATGCAATCGAAGCTCGCCTTCGTCGCGCACAGGAAGAAATAGAATAGGCCACTTATTCTCTTAATCAAATGCAAAAAGTAGTCATAGAGCAACGTCGAGTTGTGCAGCAGGAAAAGGTTTCTTTCCAAACAAAGTTTGAAGAGGACAAAGCAAAAATCCAACAAGAGAAAGAACATTTTCTCGCAGAATAGCTAGGAGTCAAAGAAGCAGTCAGCAGAGCACTTCACTCAGTGACATGCTTAGAGCAAAAAGAGGAAGAACCAGTAGAGCATCAATTAACACAGCTTACGAAAACTATCTAGCAGCTTCAGTAGAGAATCAAAGATCTGGAGCTACGTATAGTGCCCAACACTCTGCAGGATGTACGAGATCAAAGAGATGAAACTACTTGAAGTGCAATTGAGAGAATAAATGCCCTCACCATGGAATGTAAACAGCTAAGTGATCGTAGTGCCCAGACTTATGAGCGACTCACTAAGAATATTGAATTGAAGGCACTGGAGTCACATCTCCAGGAGGCAAAGCAGTAAGAAGAAATAGTACAGGCGAAGTTGAAGCCCCTGTATGCAATTGAAAGGATGAAGCAATCCCAAGAACAACACACTTCTCAACAATAGGTCCACACCATTCAGAGCAAAGTCATGGAAGTGACTCAGAGGCTACAACCAATACAGGATGAGGCTTGCCAACTATTCGCAGAGATTGAAGGCCGAGGAGCAGAACTGGAACAAGTTGTCACTGCAGTTGAACAACACCTGGAGGGACCTGTCAATGAAGCAGTTATCCAAGAGTTCACCGAGTAGGAGGCCTTGGTGCATCAACAAGTCGAAGCAGCTCAAGCCAAGCTCAAGGATTTTGAAGTCGAGCTACCCAGATCAGAGTGACTCGGGATGAGTCACAGTGTTAGGGTCCTTACCCGCACCTAGGTAGAACAATATATGCAGATGTAATAAAGGTCAATATTAATAAGGCCTTGCAATAAAATAGAATAAGTCGAATGTAAGAAGACCTAATAGAAGCTTTCACTTCTAGAAGGATATTCCTCTAGATGCTTCTTTTGATAGACATATTTAGTATAAATAAGAGTCGAGGGTATGAGAACCCTAGCTTGGATATTATTGTAATAGAGCTCTGCTCAACTAGAGGTTGCCCCCTCGAAGAGGCCCGTGAACATTACTTTCAAATAAAAGCGCTATTTCTATTGTTATTCTTATATTATTTCAGTGCTATTGTGGTGATTGTTCTGGTTATGTTGTTTTTATTTTGCCATTTCTAGCATTTTATTTTTGTTTTGCATACTTTTTATATCTGGTATATTACAAGTGGTATCATAGCACTTTTCTTGGCAGAAATTGTGGGTAATTTTTTTTCAGGGTAGAGATGTATTTCGACGTCTTTAAGCCACAAAGATCCGTCGCTACGCGCATAAACCCACGGTTGAGGGATTCATACACACAGGAAATACAAGTGGTTCTTAAGCGCACATCTGTTGGCCACCCTTGTAACCCCTGGCGGTACCCCTTTGAGTGGTAGCACATCAGACAACACCTGTGTACAGATCGACCTAGATTTCCTGAAGCCCTCTTTAGATAAATCGATCGGCTACCTAACTGTTGTAGTGCCACCGAGAATAACACTCGGAAATATACTCTCTAGTACTTGGGTAGTAGGGTAGTACGACTAAGGGTACGGTCTATCCTCCGTAGTTAGTGCCCTGAGATATTGGGATGAGTACTACTGTTGGACCCCACAAATATATCAGAGAGCTATAGCACAGGGCAACCCCTTGTCTGTAGAACCCTTGAATACCTAACCCTTGGGGACAACAACATAAACAAATCAAAACAGACAAGATCTATTGCCACGCAACTGTGTTCAGGTTGCCAAGTAACTACACATTTCTTCCTAGTTAAGAATTTGGGCATTTCATCACTGCAGTATTCTTCAAACCGGAGTATAACTCCGTAGGTGTAAAATAAAAAAAAAGTCTGGAAATTTTTTCACCATTATTTGAGACCTATTTAATTGGATTCATCTTGTTGGGCTCCAATCTACTGGTGTAAATCATAGTACATTAATTATCAACCCAGATTTTGTAATACTTTGATGCACACTCAAAGT
>SNQJ01S0194910.1:0-17581 GCA_010110895.2 Picea sitchensis | reverse complement strand
TTTAAAATTAAAATAGTTAAATTAATCATTATTTATATCTATAAATAAAAGTTTAATAATTTAAATTAATTATTATTTATATTTATGAATAAAAATTTAATAATTTAAAATATTATTAAATTAAGCTTATGATAATTAGGCTTATGATAAATAAAATATTATTAAATACACATTATTTTTTTATTTACTCTTATGATAATTAGGCTTCTAGTAAATAAAACCTCTTTCTTTATGTTTATAAAGATATGTTCAATTTGTGTTGGAGTTTGGGTTAAGATGAAAAGTGGTTGTTTGCTATAGTGTTAAAACTTACATGGTGGAGGTATTGACATTCAATACCTACCTCCTCATTATTTTAGTAAACAACAACGTAAATATTATAATGGTACAAGATTTCTCATCAGTGTATATTGTTGACTAGGGATTAATCAAGAGAAGCCTACTTCTTTGATCAACACTTTTGGAGTTATATATTTCTACCATTGATCTATAAATTGTTGTGGATATTCTACTAGTCTGTTCACCACAACAGATTGAATAAATACTAAAATATTTAGTGCGAAGATTAATTTCTTTTATATAATGCACACACCATCCACAAATAAACATACTATATGACCACATAAATCTAATACAAGAGAAAACCAAGCTAGAATGTGAGGCTCCTCTGTTCTCTTTTCTTCAAATGCAAGTACAAAGAAAGAAACACTAGGAGTTTCCTTTGACAATGTAGCCTATATGGCTGGTGATCCTCGATTTTCTAGCACAAAAACAAAATTGTAAATAATTGCAAGTAATCCCTTACCCTTCCGATAGACCAATTCTATCTCAATGGAAATTAATCATCATCATCATCATCATATAAAATTAATTTTAATTTAATTTTATTTGTTATTGTTATTACTATTTTATTATTATTTAATGTAACTATATATGACATCCTCTCCCCATGTTAAGTTGTAGAACACTTTTCTATATGATTAAATCAAATAATTATTAGTGCCTGCAAGCTAATGATGGTCTCTCATGAAGCTAACCCGAAAAAACAACATTATATTAACTTGGAGGGATTATTCAAGGAACTTTTACAATGAATTTGAATATGGTGTAAGAATATAAAACGTAAGAAATTGAATTAGCTTTCTGAATATACAACTTTTATTCTTAGAAATTGTGGATAACTAGATGTCAAATTTGATTTTTTCAAACAATGGTATCTTATTTTTCCAACAAAATATAAGGTATATGTTTTTGTTCATGCAGGTGTTGAGTACCTTAACGATGAAATTTCGTTTTTGTATGCTTGTAAATAACTCGTTTTTGGTGTGCAATGTATTTTTTGAAATTTTTAATATTAATTTTATGTATTTTTAAAGTTATCAAAGCTAACATATGCCTTAAATTACAACGTCTTTTATTCCTGTAGGTTAAGAGAGTCATAACATGATCAAAACATTTTTTTTTAGATTGTGGGTATAAGCCTCTTCTAGTGCCACATATAACTCATTCTAGAAATGGTTAAGCCAACAAAAAGTTATAGAAGAAATAAAAAAGGTATGTATTCTAGGATTTTGATATATGCAAAGACAAAAATAGATTAAAAATAATAAACAATATTAATTTAAAAAAAAACTGTCCCCAGCATCCCCAAATCATGTATTTGGACTACTTTGTCATTGATGTCAATAGGCGATGATGCACATGTGGCTTCGAGGGAGGGTTAGAATGAAGATGAGAGAGCTCATAAGAAAGCGTAGTCTGAGAAAGCGTGATTAGATCAAAGTCAAGATCGTTTGCATACAGTGTCAAATCAGCAAGGAGATTGATTGTAGAGAACAAAGAGAGAATTAAACTATACGTTATTACCAATCCCATAATTATTCTAGATCTTCAGATCTCATAAACTCAAAGATTGATGACTATGGTTGATCCAAAAAAAACGATCATATTAAGTCATATCAAGTCGTGACCATTGGATACACAAGCGCCAAATCAATGGTAGGGATAGATTGCGGAAATCGAAAGGAGAATTAAACATCACACATGTTCCAATCCCGCAATTAGTCAAAACCATAAGATCTTATAGCCTCCAAGATCGACGATTGTGGTTGAATAAAAAATGATGCACAACTTCAAATTGAAGAACTTGGGTGAAAAATTAAATCACTCACAAGTTATGGTTATGAAATCCACATCGACCGTCGATGGTCACTCAATAATAGATCTAAGGTTGGTATGAGTTCCACTACCAATGGACAGTTTCCATTGTGGAACAGCGATAGTCTTAAAAGGTGCGTCTTTAGTTGAGAACCCACAATCATCCTTGATGGAAGTCTACTTTGAGAACCTTCTCGACAGTTGGATAGCTTTAAATGGAATGATGGGATAAGAAAAAAGGCTAAGATCTCTATTACCCAAATTCTTGATAGTTGTTGGATCACTTTAAAGTAAGAACAGGATAAGAAAAGAAAAAGAGTCATTCAATTTAAACCAAGGAAGAGCAACATCAAAGACAAATGGAGCCATAGATCTAAGATCATGATCAACGAACATCATTCCATTTTGGGTTAAAGTTGTGAGGAGGTTACACTTCGGGGATATCACTTCAAGAATTATGAAGTGGAATATCAAATTTTCAAAGTCACGAAGGCCAGTAGAAGTCCTCTCAGCAGATCAATCTAATATACATTTGGATGAGTATTTGAATTTTACATTAGATCAGGAGATGAATATGTGTCACATCGAGAAATCTACATGACCTGCAAGTTACTTAAAGGACATGTCTGATGGAATAATGACAAGTGTGAAGAGATGAAATTGATAGTTAGTCACGTGTAAATCATGAATAGATGAAACAGCGATACATGACCCGTGCCATGTCAACAAGTGATATATCGATGAGATTCGTCTCCGGGAGTTTTACTTTGGGAGTTTCACCAACAACAAATGACCTAAGAGCAGATGTGAAGACCCAAAGTAAATGAGATTTGTTCATCTCAAACTCTTTATCATGTCATCCATCTCATCATGCGATTAAAGCATTGGCCATTGATATTGACAAGTGATCAAACACTTATTCAACTTAGCACCTAGTCACCACCTGGGAATTAGGTATGGAATATTAAGAAAATAGAAACCAGCAAATGGATAAGCGTAGTTACATTGCCTATGGTCACAAATAAATGGTTTGAAGGAAGAGCCTCTTCATGTCCGGTTTTGTAATATTTGTAGAGACATGGAATGGAGTTAAAAGAAATCGATCAATACCTGTGATCGATTTATGAAAAGAAATCTCACTAGGTTAAAATAATTAACATTAATGTTTCAATAATAGCCAGTGAGTTATTGTTATTGTTAATGAAGAGGTGTGGTGGTCCAAAGGGACACAATGTTTCATAGCTCACACTAGTTGGAAAAGTATATAAATGAGAAAGAGAGATGAGAATAAAGTGTCTCTAGAATTAGGGATCTGGAAAACATAAGCAGATTCTAAAAAAGAAAGTGGAAGATACTTATGTAGTGAGGGCAGAAGGGAGGAGCATGGAAGGATTCTTATCCTTACTAAGCTAATTGTAAAATATAAGGAGTTGGTGGTGCTTCTAGGGTTGGTTCTCTAAATATAAGGGATTTGGTGCTTCCCTATAGTTGGTGCCCTATAAATACAAAGAGGTGGTGCTTCCTAGGGTTGGTGCCCTAAATACAAGGGAGTTGGTGTAGAGGGGGTTGGTGCCCTAAAAGGTAGAGGAGTTGGGCTTCCCTAGGGTTGGTGCATGAAGAGGGCCAAGTTATCTCCTAGAGTTGGTGCTCTAAAGAAGATTCTTGTCCTTCACTATTATTGTAACTAATAATTGTTGTTAAATACTCTTTTTATAATTTTTTTGAATTACAATTCATAGATTCCAGTTCATTAATGATAATCAATAACATACTAAAAGTAACTCTAATTGTTGAAAAGGGTATCTTTGATTCACCTGGTATTCCAACAATTGGTATCGAGCAAAGTTAGATTCAGTACAATCTAACAACTAAAAGGTATATACTGAATATGGATCAACAAGAGGTAATGTATAACAACAAAACACCATTTTTAAATGGAGGGAAGTATATATAGAACAGAATGAAAAAAATTCATGTTGGGTGGTTTTGAGCATAAAATCTATTGTAAGATGGTTTCACTAGCTACTCCACTGGGCTTATTCTTAGGAAAGAAAACTCTGTGTATGGCTGAAAGGCAGGTTAATGAATTCTAGAGGTTGAATAAAATTATATATGTGAGAGTTATGCATTTTAAATCAACCAAAAGAAATGGGACAAGTTGGAGGTTGTATATATGAGAGAGATAAAAAAGAAATTCAAAGGAAATAAATTAAAACCTATACAGAACTAGGTTTAATCAAAATGAAGAAAAGAAGAAAAGCACATTTGAATACTTTCATGGTGGAGTAAATTAGTCAATTCATTAGAACAATGAGGAGAAGGGCTTTGAATATAAACCTATTGTGCAAAAGATAACAAGGTCATTACCTATGAGATATGATGCAATATCACTAATTGAAGTGGGAATTGATCTTTTGGCACTCCACAAATGATCAACTCCATAATTTTGCAGCCTTAGGAAATGAGAATAGAATGACAAATTAATTAAAAAGAACAATCTTTAAACATAAAAAAATGAGCTTGTGAGAAAGAATATTGGGGTTATCAAATATATCATTAGGGAAAGCTGTAAAGAACTTCATAAAGAAACTCGAGAAAGGGATAGAGAGAGAAATGCAAAGGGAGATTCTATAATATGTTTTTAAAAGCATGGAAAAATTGGACACTTTTCCAGTAAGTGTCCCTATCCTAAGCATGAGGAAATTGATGATGAAAGAACCTTAAAAATTCAGAAAACCAAAATTGATAATGAAAAAATAGTTCTACAAGAAATATAAAATGTTCTTTACCCAAGAAGACAATAGTTCATAGGAATAAAATGAAGAAGATGAACCAGAAATTCTATTTATGGGGATAAAAAAATCAAGATGATAGTTATTCAGGAGATGAGAGAACTTCAAAGAATAAATCCTTAGTGTAGTGAAAGAGCTAGGAAAAACTAAAAAACAGCAGAGTACTAAAGAGGGAGGGTCTAGAGACACATAGCTATAAATCAAGAGAGGAAGTTCAAAACCCTCAAAGGTGCCACATGTTAATGGTTGAAGTCAGGTCTGGAAGCTAATAAGCCAGAAGAAAATCATTTTTAAAAACAGCATTTGTTGAAAATAGCAGAAAACTAGAAGATGGAATTAAGGCACAAAAGGTGAATTTGAGAAAGAGAGAAAGAAGGGATCTATTTAGAAATGGTTTAAAAATCACGGATGAAATTCTCAATAGTTAAAGGTAACCAAACAACAAAGGCTTTGGTTTGGGATACATAGTCTCAACTTCTACATTACAAGGATCTATCGAGAAACAAATTAGTTATGCAAATATTTTGAAAAGTTCATTAAAAAGGGAACCCTTAATAAGATAAGATAATAAGGGAAATATGATGCCATTGAACATTGTTTATGGTGCATACTAAAGTAATATAGTGACAGAAGAACCTACTGATCACTAGAAGGAATCCCCTTAATAAATATTAATTCATTGGGTATTTTTACTCTTGCAATAATTTTGTACATAAGGAAATACACAACAAAGATTATGGACAACCACAGTAATAGAAATTCCCATAGCAGAATAATGGAGTGCAATTACAAAGAGAATGACAAACATAGTGAAAGTGTATATATGCAGAAATGGGGATGTGGGTGTTGTGATGGTGGTGTTCCAAACACATGATTTGGTCAAGGTAGATTTCTCAAGTTTAAATAAGAGGAAAAGGGAAAAGTAACTTTTAGGTCACTTTATGTAAATGCATTTGGGAAAGGGCATTTGGTTTGGGAAATAGTAGGCAAATAAGAAGATGTGCTTTCTAATTATGGAATTTCAAACCCTAATCTCTATGTGTGACCAAATGTGAGGTTACACTTACTTTTAAGTTTACCGAATGTGAGGATGGAAACAGGAAGCTGGAAATAGTGGAAGTGGCAAAGGTCTAGTGTGTATGTAGATCAAGAGAAAAATGTTTTAAGCCAAATTAAATGAGAGTTGGTTTAATGGGAAGGTTTAGGACAATTAATGCACTGACAACAGTCAAATCCCAACAAGAAGAAGTTAGGGATTCTAAAAGCCTTTAGATCCCATTTAAACCATTGTTAAATAGAAGAAATGGGAGTTAGATTCAAGAAAGGTACTCTACAACAAAACCATTAGGAATTATTTCGAGAAAGGATCTATGTGGACCTACAGGAACAAAGAAACTTGGGTAGAACAGTATTTTATGTTGATTGTTGGGCTACAAGGCTGACTTGGGTTTCTTTTTTAAAGAAAAATCTGAAACACTTTAAAAATTCAAAACATTGTTAATCTCTTGTGAAAATGAGGCAAACTCTCAAGTGTTAAATGGCTGGATTAGAAATGGAGAATTCACCTCCTAAAGAGTTCACTCAGTGCCTTGAAACCTTTGTGCAAAGACAGATTTTCATCTCACAGGACTCAACAAAATACAGAATGGGTAGAAAGGAAAAAAAAACAATTCAAGTTAAGAAGGAGCTATACTAAATGAGGCCGAGCTACAAGACAAATTTAGGGAGGAATACGAAATCACAAAGAAGTTCCCTTTAATAGAGTTGGGTTGAGACCTAATCGCAGCCAATTTATATGAACTATGGTTTTGGGAGGCTAAGCGTCTGTAAAAAATTTATAAATTTTGGAAGTAAATGTTACATAAGAATGATGAGAATAAACCTAGAAAATATTGACGAATCACGATGAAGGAATATTCTTAGGATACTCAGTGAATAAAAAGGCATACATATGTTATAATCTCAAACTACTAAAAAATAGTGGAAAGTCTGAATGTAAAGCCAGATGATCTAAAAAGAGCATATCAAGAATTTGATAAAAATCTCAACAAGAAGATGATGATATAAATTCTCAACAAGAATAGGAATGATGTAAAATCTCAGTAAGAAAATGATGATGAAATATAGTAAAATGAACCACACACTGATGATGAAGATGATAGAAGCGTCCTTTCAGAGCTCATCAAAGAAATAGCTGGAAAGAACCATCCACAGTGGGATCATTTGAAAAGATGGAAACAAGAATGTGATAGAAATGGTGGGTCTTCAAAGGTGGTCACAAATGAAAATGTGAAATTATAAGAACAAAAGCGTAATGAATACAAGGGACTTCCCCAGTAGAGAGGTATTGATTTTGAGAGACCTTCTTTCATGTTAGAAAGACAGGGCCATCAGAGGTGTTCAGCATTGCATGCTTCCGGAGATTTCAAATCTATCATATGGATGTCGATAAGCATTTCCTTAATGGAACACAGAGAAGAAGTCTATGTGGTGACGTGGGAAGGAATTCAAGTTTATCAGAGAAACTAGGCTATGTACAAACTAAAGGCCCTATATGGTCTTAAACAAGCCCACAGAGCATGGTTCTCTAGACTTAACCAATATCTACAAAAACAAGGATACAAGAGAGGGACTCCTGACAACAACCTATATATCAGGTGAGGGAATTCAAACATGATTATTGTGAGTATATGTATATGACATCATGCTTTGGGGTATCTCACTACATTAAGCGAAAAGAAATTAACTAAAATGCAAGAAGAGTTTGAAATGTCTGCCAGTGGAGAAATTTCATTTTCTTAGGTTTTACAATTAAATAAAAAAATATGGACTATTTGTTTCTAAATCAAATATATCAAAAGAAAATTTGAAGGAAATTTCAAATGGAAGACAATAAACCCATGAGTACTCCCATGGTCATTGGATGTAAGCTAAGTCTAGAAGTTGACTCAACAAAATTGGATCAAACAATGTATAGATCAATGATCGAAAGTTTACTCTATTCAACAACAACAAGACCTGACATCGTGTAGGTTGTAGGACTCGTGGGAGATTTCAATCTACACCTAGAAACCATGAAATCAGTAAAAGAATATTGAGACCTTCAAGGCACCCTAGAACTTGGATTGTGGTATCCAAAGATAAATATTTCAACCTAACTACATATACTGATGTTGATTTAGGTAGAGTCATGTAGATGATAGAAAAGCTAGCAGTGGGAGCATTTTCTTGGGAAAAAGTCTAGTGGCATGATCAAGCAGAAACAATCATCCACATCTCTTTCTGTAAAGGTATAATACATTGATCTTTGCTGTTTTGTTGCACACAGGTCAGCTGGATGAGAACAGAGCTTTAGAGACCTGCAAATAAAACATAACAGTCCTATTACTATTATTTGTGACAGCACTAATTTCATGAAGCATCTTTAAAATCTGGTGGTGCATTTCTAAAACTAACCACATACCAGTAAATACCATTTTTAAGGATCGGGTTGCCCAAAGTGGTGAAATGGTGCATGTAGACGCAGGTGACATAATGAGACATTTTCACAAAGCCTTTACCCAGGAACTTTGAAATATAGGCATAGAATTGAAGTGAATTCAAAGAGCTGGTATTAAAAATGTCAGATGGTTGGGGGTACCTAAACCCTTTTCCATTTTTGTCAGGGAGAGTATTTCATGAGAAAAGCATATGCAGGTATGTATGAAGTTAGAGTGTTTCCTCAAATGACAGGGGATATTGTTGGACACAACTGTCATTGATGTATTTTCATTGATGTCAATAATGATGATGCACATACCATTTCGGGAGGGTTGGTGAATGAAGATGTCAGGCTTTCGAGAAGAGAAGAAATCGATAGATACCACAATGGAGTTCGGGATGACATGTCCAAAGGAAAAACTACTACAGAAGGTACTTCAAGCTATATTATTGTGGTGGGCTACATTATTTAAAGATTCTAAGGAGTATGTTATATCTTGTGACACCTGCTAAAGAGTAGAAAATCCATCATGCAGAGATGAATTACTCCTTCATCCAATTAGAGCACTTCAAGCATTTGAGAAGTGGTTTGTTGATTTTATTGGACCGATCAACCCCATAGTTAAGCACTCAAAGGATAGATACATAATTATTGAAATTGATTACCTCACAAGATGGGATGAAGAAAATGTAATTTAAAGGCTGATAGACAGATACAACTGCTAGGTTTATCTTAGAGAATGTTATCACTTGGATATGTCCTAGAAGTTTGAATAGTGATTAAGGAAGTCACTTTATCAAGCGCACAATCGTAATGTTGAAAACAAAATTCCTTATACAACACCATAAGACATTCCCTACCATCCACAAGATAATTTTATAGTGGAGGCATTCAATAGAAGATGCAGAAGAGGAATGCAAACAAAATTATGTTGTGCAAATAGGGAATACTGGGATGATAGAGTTCTAGCGATACTATTAACTACAGGACTACTGAAAAAGATACCGTTATACTCCATTTTAGTTGGTTTATAGGAAAGAAGTTGTTGTACCCACATAATTTATTACCCCTAGTATCTATATAGCATAGGCTACACACATGACAAATGATGAATCGATTGCACAAAGGATTGCAGACTTACAAGAACTTGAGGAAGAAATATTTTAGTTGAGTTTCATTATGAACAATTGAAAATTAGACAAAATATTTGCATAATGATGAATATTTATCACTTGTAGCCCATTGTGGTCAGAGGGGAGGATAATCTGAACTATATCACAACCCATGTACCACAAGCATTTGGTCTAGTCATACACTTTAAACATAAAGTCTCAATACGCGTAGATGCCCTCGGTATTCCTGCCATAAATATAAATCGTTAAAACAGTAAGCCCTCAGCACGACCACGTCCATGTCAGCTCGATCATTAAAGGCTAGGATCACCCTATAGATCTTACCCCGTTATCAATCCCATCAAACTCCTCAACCTGAGATTTCATTTATGATTTCATAATGAATGTCCTTAGGAGTAATTACAGAGCTCTTCAATGATATTGTGTATAATATTTTGTGAACTCATAAGTGAGCCTCATTGTTTCCATTATTTATCCTTTGTATTGCACTATCTGCATTGTCCTTTATCTTGTGAGATATCCTTCTCCCCAGTCATGACCTAGAGCCCCTACCTAGTCCATCTACATTTTCTAAGCAATCCAGATCCAACATGCCTAGAGAAATAGGAGGTCGGACCTCATTTCCAAAAGAGCCAATTCTAGATGATCTGCTCAGTCCTCGAGTCAATATCATGAAGGCTGATGTCAAGGAGAACCAAGTAGGTGAAACTCATTTTGGATCACGAAAAAACAATCGTTGTTTGTGAGCCGAACATGGTGTATTTGGGACTTGGATCTAGATGCTGTAGGAGGCATGTAGTTCATGTCAAAGCCATAGTTCATCAATCTATTCAATTCAAGGATTATGAACCTCGGGGATCTACTAGTTTTCGAAACTACGGGAAAAATTGCGCGGTGCACCAATTTTTTGATTATTTGGATTCATGATAGAAGCTTATGTCTTCATAGGAGATATCCAATTCACGGTGAGGATATCCACCATCTTACCAAACTATCCATTGAAGGTGAATACAAAAATTCTAAGACCTAAAAGCATGGGAAGAAGAGGAGAAATAGCTTGTATGAAATTCCATGCACATAGAGGTTGAATGGAGTGACCAAAATCAGGCCAATCCTACCAAAGACGGTCCAAACATCTTGCTATGTGATCTCTATAAAGGTTATGAGCTCGTACTACAAGGGATAATTCACCTTAGATGACCTTTAGATATCATACTTCTACGTGAATGAATTTATGTTCAATTGGTGCAACTACCTACTAAAGGAACTCCTAGTTACTTGTGAGGAAGCTTAGGAGAAAAGAGGAATAGCTTTACATACAACTACTGTTAGTCAGAGTTTTCCATGTGTGGAAGTAGGCGTCCTGGGGAAGACAATTTTCCCTGGGGGCAGGGTTGCCTCACCAAGATGTTAGAACTTGGAACACAAGGTTGGACTTTGAGAATATGGAGTTAAAAAATGCAACGTTCATGAAGTGGTACAACTAGCTTATTGATGCAACTCAACAGTTGTGTATACCATACGAACTATTGAACCTCAATACCCAAAACATTGCATTCGGGATAAATAGTACATTTGTTGGTTGAGGCATCTGAATTACAGAGGACTTCCTGCAAAGGTGAACACCACTTATATGGGTAGAATCCTTAGCAAGGAGTTTACAAATCTCGGCCAGGGGTTACCCTTTAACCCACACAAGTTTGAGTATACATTATCTCTTTTCCACCATATCTCCTCGATAAAGGGTGGGAAGAAGAGTAGGGCCAAGTTTCCATATAGCAATGAATATTAAGGTATAAATCTTGAAATGAGACTCACTTAGGAAGAAAGGATGAGGAACCTCTAGAGGTGAAAGAAGAGGGACATTGCTTATGTTTCCACATCTCCTAGAACAAGTTGTGTTATCATGTAAATATGTCAATGAAATCCTAATACTACCTTCATAGGGGATCCCTCAATCAAGAAACCACGAACATGTATTTCTCCTGTGAATATATTGAACCCAAAACCAATATCCTCAATTGTACCTCATACCAGAGAAACCGCTCGAGCTTCCCAAACTGTGATCAAAATCATAGATGATCTTGAGATTGATGCCAATGCATTCTCAACCGTCATTACTGAACAAGCCCCATCACCACCACAAGCCCCATTTCCACTGCAATACACCACCATTCAATCCTAACCCACTTTTCCCAAGCCCATGCAGTTGGATCTCCCAAACCCACTTAAGAACATACCAAAACATACTACCCCGGCCACTAAAACATTGAGCAAAACAACCGCTCTATTGGTAACCATTTCAGGAACTCTTCCTTCGGTGGAGAGTAAGAAACAGGAAATTCCACCACTTCATCCAATACCACAAGTTCCACGCGCAAGGTCTCTCTCAGCAGGTTAATGTTGAGATTCCCATCAACAGGAGAAAAAATTTATAAGTTTCGTTATAGACAGAGGCAAGAGAACATACGGTTTAGAAAGAACCCCAAACCACATCAAGGTAGAGTGCATCATCTTTGAAAGAACAACTGGAGATAATACTCCAGGATCCACAACAATGCACATAATTGTTTCATCTTTTCCTAGCAAAGACAAAAGTTTTCCCTCTACTAGCGACCCTACGAAGGTTAGACTTTTACATCCCAAGCCCCAAAGGTCCATCCCTAGGGGAAGAAGAGGTCAAGACACCATATGAACATTCGATGGCTAGTGTACTTCCACTACAAGTTTGATTACCCCTGGATGCCATCCCTTCATTGGGTGATCTCACTCAATTTTCGACAACGCAACAGGTGGGCATAATCAAAGCCTCGACTAAGAAATTGGAGAAGAGAATCCACCAGTCTGAACAAGAAGTTGAGTTTTGTAAACAAGAAATAATTCTTGTGCAAGCATAAAAAATGAAAGAGGAATATTCAAAGATTCAGGAAAAACAAAAGGTAGAAAGGGTAAAGGAAAAACTCATAGAGGCACGGACAGCACTCAGGATGACAGCATACTCGTACGAGTCAATCACAAAAGAATTGAACATATTAGAATCACTAAGTATCCCTGAACAGTTAGAAATGGTAGAAAGAGAATAAAATATCTAAGCACATTTGCGGAACATTAAGTGATAATATGAACTGCAACCAACCAATCTGAGAGAAAATGGAAAATCCTCTTAGGAAGAAACAACAAAACCTTACTTAAAAATATTATAGAATACACAAAAATCTTCATAGAGGTTGGCGATTGGATGGGAATCATTTCAAGGAGCAACCAAACATTGGAGGAATTGCACATGAATATCAATCCTTTCTGATGAAGAAGCAGCCAACACCACAGATCCAGCTAGAACAGCAAGAGAAATTTAACTGCAAGATCTAGTAGACAAAAATTGATATCAATGCACATATCAAGCTCAAGCGTGGCTAAGAAATAGCTAAAATGTTTTGACACATGGTCCATAAATCCTACCCATAGATGCATCAATCGGATGCCATAGTTGAATAGGAATGGAACTCTATAGTTGCATCCAAGATGAAAGAGTGCATCACATATGCCACAGGTTGTTGTTGGGCTTCACTATACTTTCGAGGGAAGTGGGCGGGACAAAGTGGACAAATTTCAAGATGTTAGGAAGAGAGACCTCGAACTAGTACTTGAGTTGTGACCTTTGTTTGAATAATATGAAGAATCCAGTCCAAGTTGAGTAGGAGAAGCTTTGAACTAGAGAGGAAAGGAAAGGCAATGGCGAGACAGACTACTGCAGAAGAACTTAAAGACCTTGGCTAGGGTGGAATAAAGGGATTCAATAGTTCCAGACTGTTGGGCCCTTCATTTTTGTTGAATAGAAGTTGTGTACGACATTTTGAATCTTCATTTTGGAGAATAGAAGTTGCGCAATATGTTGAGGAGATAGAAAATGGACTAAGGAAAGAAACAAAAAGAGGTTGAAAGGACAAAACAACATTAGTTTTTAGGAAAGAGGTTGCAACAAGATCAAGAAGAGAGAGAAATATCGGGCTCTCAATCAAAAAACTCAAAGATCATATTTTATATATGAGACTGATATAAGTGTAAAGGTTTATTATTATTATCATCATTGATGTTGGTTTGGGATTATTAGTGTTATTTTTGTAGAAATGATGTTGTGACAAGAGTCACTGTTGTGATGGTCTATACTGTTAGCATAGATGAGTTTAGAAGATACGGGTAAGAACCATACTATCAATGTATTAGAGTTTTGTATTAGTCTAGATGTAGAGGAGAAAGAGATTGTAACATTGTCTCATATTTGATGAAGAGCATCCTTTGATTACTTGTGTATGAGAATTGAGTTGAGCATCCTTTGATTACTTGTGTATGGGGATTGAGATGTGAAAATCACCTGATATGTTAATATAATTGGAGGCCCAAATTTTGAATATATATCATGTGTATTTAGTCTTATTCATTTATGGAATTTTTCTATGCATTATATTTTATGTTTGATATACTTAAATGCTTCCTTATGAATGACGACACAACTCAGTATCTTTATTCCTAGTTAGGATATGTTCATAACTGTTATAGGTTTAATCTCTCTTGTGCAAGACTACATTGAATCTTGATAACTCATAGGTCTTTCTAAGTATTTTCCTTAACCTTCCCTCTCTTTCTCGTCTTGGTTTCACTTCGGGTGAGACTTCCTTAACCTTCCCTTAACTTAAGGACCCTGGTATTTTTGTTGGTAACTTAAGGACCCTGGTATGAACACTTTTGCGCCAACATGTAGCAAGAGTAAACTTATATGTTTAGTAAAATAAACATTTTCTTTGTTTTAAAATCAAACTGCTAACACACCCAACATCCCTTAGTTGCACATAGAAACAGGTTAGGATCTCCCCTTATTCTCAAACTGTAGAATCTTTCTCATAAGGTAATGATGAGCGTAATAAGAGGAGGGTTTTCTTCATTATTTTTCTAAAATGGTTCCCACCTACTTAGTATTATTTAAAATATATATAAGTAATAATTCATTGCAACCCATCTGCAGGCAGGAACTTTATGTTGCACTTTTGGACGTCAACAAAATGGGGACTCCACATGGAAATTTGTTCTCAACAAATTTAGAACTCATAATGCTTGGTTTTGTATACCGGTAGACGTAGGTGATTGAAACTGCTCAAAAAATAGTTGTGCAATACGGGGGAAATTATGGTTTAAGGGAAATGATGAGATGGGTTATCCGGATTATTTTCGACACGAAATGAGAGTAGATATATAATAAAGAAGTGTACATAGATATCTCGGATATCCAATAATATAATAAAAATGTATCAGAGATGCAACCATAAACATAAATATACGATAATAAACAATTTTCTATTAATGAGTGAAAATGTACAAAGACTGTAAAAATACAAAATGAAAGACTTGCTAGAATGGTGGCATATTATCTTTGAGAAGAGATGTGTCCACTACTCTCATTCGCAAGAAGATGATCTTTTTTTTTTTGTAAATGAAAGTAGAACTTTGTACTAATGGCAACCGTAAGATATACAGAGACAAGTGTTAGCCACCTATGCCACCACAAGAGGGAAACCAACACAGGTGGCTTCTTGATGTTCAGGTATTGACGTGTTCTTCTAAGATTTTACACCAAAATTACAGTTGAAAAAAATATACAGACCAAAATTGCAGTCTATCTGCGTAAACAAAATTATACAAACCCAATGTTGTCGCGTTCGAATTAGGCTAGCTATAGGTAGATCTTCCATGACTAAAACTATGTAAATATAATAAGAAATAAAGTTAATCCATCGTGGTTTGCTAGACCAATAACTCTGCAACTAAATTGGACAGAAAAAAATGAAACCTGGAAACTTCAATCCCTAGTCGGGCCTGGTTGTCCATGTATGTTGTAAGCCGGGGTGAAACGATGACTACAAGTCAGGCATTTGGTGTGCGCAGGAGCATCTGAGAGCGTATCGAACATGATTTCCATTTGTTGGATAAGGAATCGTTGTGAGTGCACTTGGTCTTCCTGCTTCTGTCTGATCTCGAAGAGGATGCTAAGATGCTCCTCCATGAGGCGGTTGGAAAAATTTTGTGGCTGAAATTCCTCCTCCTTTCCCGCTATGTTGTCAGCCTCTCTGGTAATGTCTTTGGTTTTTCCTACTTGAATCTCCAACTGCCAACTTGGAGGAATCTCCTCCTCTATCTAGAAGCTTCCATATCCATAGTCAGGGTCGCCTGGCTTGATGATGGGAGCGACCAAGAGGTTAGTGGTTAGAGTGGGGCACGTGTGCAAGGTTGGCACCTCCTCTTTTACCTTGCTCTACCTGTGGAGTGGTGGGGGAGATGAGGGGTGATGAGTGGTGGAGGAGGTGGTTTGCAATTTTATCGGAGAAGCTCCATGGAGGGGAGCCAACTGCATTCTCTAGGTGGGGTGTTGTGGACTAGCAAAGTGAGCAATGATATCCCTTTAGGAGGGGGTAAGCCTGTTGCCGAGAGAGAGGGTGCCACTGTTACGAGCACCACTCTTGTATTTTTCGTGCTCCCGGGGAATGCTGGGGGGGAAATGAGGGTGGTGGAGAGGGGAGATGGAGGTTGGGGAGAGGTGGACGGAGTGAAGGAGGGAGACGGAGAAGCCGAGAGAAGAAATGGATCTAAGGAAGTTGGGGAGGATACCTCTGGTGCGTAGAGGGAGGTTGCAGCAAGAAACAACTTGATAGTTTATGTGGGAGTCGAAGAACTTGGAAGGGAGGGTGCACTAGGTAGGGAGAGGAATCAAGTAAGGCTCCTGATAAAAGGCCTGACTGCATGTTTTATCTCCATTGAATCATGAAGTGACCACTACATCTACCATTGAAGCTTGAGAAGATCTCTGAATCCTCCTGGTATGCCCTACCTGGCTGGTTTTCTCGCCCGAATTTCCAGCTAAGAACACTACCATAAATCCTCTCATGATGTAAGCCATGGAGGAATGAATGTGTAGGGGCTGGCGGCCGGGATTATTAACTCCTCCAGCTGCTCGATGCCAGTTGTTTGCATGCTTTCTCCAGGTGGCACCCCATCCGGGTCGCAAGAAGATGATATTACAATGAGGCTCCAAAGGCCTTTTTATCATAAATAAAATACAAAACCCTAACCCCAAAAGATGAAAAACCAGAAGTTTTGTGGACCTTGTTTTGGGTAGTTTGGTGTATCAACTTCATGAGGGCGTAACTTTGGCATATGATCTTTGTTTGGGCCGCACAATATCTCGTTGGAAAGGTATCATCGAGGGGATTCATTTAGGGGGCTCAATTAGATCCTTCAACCAGCATTGAGAATATCGATTCCAAAAAACCTTCATTTAGGCCCTGGAAATGGCCCAAGAAGTTAAAAACTACTAAAAATAGTAAATTACCAAAATTGCCAGAAAATTCTTTTGAGCCAGTTGGAAAAGGTGGGTGGCCACTAATATCCACCTGGATCAATGGGACTTCGATGAATAACTTATATAAAGTGATATGTATGAGGGGAATTGGTCTTGTATGCATAACAATCAAAAAGGTTCATAACTGATAACACTTTAAAATTTCAAGGAGAATGCTTATGATATTATCTTGAATCTCAAGATGGGGGGAAGAGAGGGATAACATAAACAGGGAAGAAAACAAAGCCAACTATACTACAACAGTATTGAAAGAAAAAATATATTCTATCAATGTCTCAAAAGGAGGATATCGTAACAACTATGTGTACCTTATTCTCATTGATCAACAATACTTACATAATGACATCATTGTTGTAAAAATGATCCAGACATTATTTCTGATGACTGTACAAAACAAAAAACATAAATAAAACTCAATAAACCAAAGTGACAAGAAGAATGTAAGACAAAACGAATATATACATCATTCATATTTACACAAAATAGAATGAGTGATCAAGTTGGTTCCACATAATGTTTCAAGTGGGAACCATTCCAAGGTACTGTAAGAAAACAATCGCTCATCCATGTCTTTAAGAATATATGAATTTGTGCCGAGGATAAAAGCGAT
>SNQJ01S0194909.1:0-10464 GCA_010110895.2 Picea sitchensis | reverse complement strand
TTACTTATATAGTCCTCCAAAGGGTGTCACTTTGAAACAATGTGCCCTTTTGGATTGAAACATTGCACCCCTTCATTTATTTAACACAAATGGTAACTTTTATTAATCGATTTTCATACACCATTTTAGACAACGATTTTCATATGAATATTTTGGAGATATGGAAACAAACTTTAAAATTCTACAACATGAATGTTTTGCATAACATGTCCAATTAGCCGACACATGAGAAATTTCCCTAGAAAGTGTGCAATGTGGCCAGTACAGGTGATTCTTTGAACAAAACTTATCTATATTTTCCTTTCGTCGTCGGATGCCAGATTGATTTTCGTACATATTACCTTTTCATGAATGTCTAAATCTACCTCCACATATGTCCTTTGTTGTTGACTATTTAAACTCAACTTGTAAACATTTTACTTGATGGTTATATTAAAATTGGTTCCCTCTCAGCTGTTAGTCACTAAATATTTCACTTGGTCTCGCCCTTTTTGTATTTTCTTCCTCATTCGATCAACAAACATATTTTTGGTCGACTCAACTAGGAGAAATTTCAACTTGAGTATTTCAATTCTAGCCCACCCATCCTGCTTCAACTTAAACCTAGCTTGTATTTAAGTTTTCTTTGACTTCGACCTTTAAGTTACTTGTTTCTTTGACCAAATCGACTTGGAAGAAAACTGACTTGAGAAATTTGACTTTGGTCGTCTCGAATTTCTTTGGCTGGCATGTATTTTCTGACTCAATTTTCATTTGACTTAGAACTTCAGTTGGTCGAATAGTCTTCGACTCATCTTGAAACTGATCGACTTCTCTTCTCCAATTTCTGTTAATCTACAAGTTTATAGTTGGTCAACCTGTCTTCAACTCTTCTTCCAATCGATCGACTTCGAGATAGTCGACCTTATTGTTGTTTCAATCGACTCGACTTGTCACTTGACTTGTGACTTGATAGGATCGTAACATAAATAAATTAAATCAATTACATTTCCATTGACTTGTTTTCTAAGTTTTAATTGCACTTGAGTTTGTAATTCAATTTTTATAATTGCAACGGAATTAGATTTTAAACTAGAAAACAATAAAATAAATTTTATTCTGAGGTAGAAGTTTCTTGTAACATCATAATTCCATTTATTTCTTTAAAGCCCAATTACACAGCTGGAAAATGAACACCTTTAGGATAAATTTAACTGGAATAAAACTTGAAATGTAAAGGAGACTCAATATACAAATTTAACTAAAAAGTGATTGAACTGAAATATAAAGGGATTTTAAATTAGAGGTTCATCCAACCAGAGAGAAGGGATCTTAATAGAAAACGAGCCCCTGCGCTCATTTACTTCTGACATGTCTTGCTCACAGGGTAGCAAAGGCGTTAACATTCATTTATTTCTGACAGTATCGATCTAAATTTGGAATCACAATGGGATTAGAAATAAACTGCAATGAATAATCAATAGAAGTGACACTTCAGAGAATTACACTTGCACCGAGAAGGGACCTGCAATTCACGAAGAAGGCGGATCGTAGTACCAAGGGAGTTTCGATAGTAAAGAAAATGAGTGAGGGTGAGGACACACAAAGGGCGCACAAGGAAGGAAATAAAGATAATTAATTAATTAAAGAAGTTAATTTATGGAGGAAGGAAGGGGATGGGTGACACTTGTACGGAGAGGAATTTTTAAGAAATTAATTATAAAAACTTAACTAAAAGAGAATTTTTGGAAAGTAAGGAGCCACGAAACTCTATATAATGAAGGGAGGTGATGGAGGTTGGATCATCTTCTGTTTGTGTAGAGTTACGCTACAGAAATATCTGCTTGACTAATTTACTTGTGGCAGTTGGGATACCTAGCTCGGAGAGGAGTGGTAGTTCAACCTTGCGAGGCGAGCTCGGAGCTAATTAAAATCTTTGGATAGTGTGTGTGGCCCCTTTGTAGCTCGGGGGGCTAAGGTGGAAGAAAAGTACTCCTAGAATTGGTTGGGAGGTACCGGTGAAGTCTCGACGATCGACGAGTGGGAGTTGCACGGAGCACGCGGGACGTCATTCGGAGCGGGCGATCAAGCAACGGTACGCTCTCTTCATTTTTGTATGGTAGAATGTATTAAGACTTATGCTTGGATCTGTGTATTTAATGGAAAAGTAAAATGATGTTTTTTTTTTAAATTGGTGACTGAAACTTTCCTTATCCTAGCTCAATGGTTGTTGACTCCCATGGCCTTCATTTTCCCGCACGTCTTGACCACCTTGCTGTGTTGAGTGTGACCTTCTTGAATGTTTAGCCTTTGTCCCTAGCTCACCAGTCCTCGCCTGAGCAATCGGCCAGGAGCCTATGTACGATCGTCGCCTTAGCGTTAAAAGACCTATGGATCTCAACGCCCTATTTTTCTGTGTGAGGATGGTGAAGCGAAGGACGCACCCATCCGACGACTACCTATGTTATTGTCCTTGGGAGGTTGTTGACTTGTGCATTCCAGTACGATATGGATTATCTTGCTTCCTTGATATTATTTTTTTGTGCCTTGACTGATTTTCGATGAGTTATCCTTATGGCCCTAGTGTTCTCTTACTGTTGTTAGCATTTTGATATTGGTATCCCAAGATGTAAAAATTATTAACTTCACTCTGCGTTGTTTCTAGTTGGTTGACTTGTTTTTTTTTTATTACTTTCGCGATTGTAGATATGTAATGGATGTAAAAATTTGATATCCTGGTAGAGTAATAGATTTAAATTAAGTATGCGTTCTTGGCCTCTCCTGGAAAATTGTTGCGTGTTTTTCTTCTGGTATGCCTTTTTACTCTGCCAAATTTCACCGTACGTTTTCATCCTTGGCTTGCAATTTACTCCGCCCTTGGCTCCTAGATTCTTATTTAGTAAAAACCTCCATTCAACCCTTTTATCTACTTGATTGCGTTACCAATCGTTCCCTTACCTGACTGTGTTTCAACTCTTGTTGTTGCGTTCTGATTGATATTTAGTAGTATGCAGTGTGACTACGTTTTAATTTGACGCTTCACAACAAGTTGTTTATGCCTCAGTATTGATCTTGCAAGTTAGTCTTGCAGCGATTTCCTTACTATACCCTGATTTCCACCAGCGATTTCTTTGCCAGATTTCATCAACGATGACCTTCATGAATTGTATTACACCATTGATTTTTAATATATTTGGTTCAACGCCCACGCCTTATCTCCCATTCGTTGTAGAGTGGCTGTCAACACCCTCGATTTAATTTCCTTGCTTAAAAGCTTCGACTGTGTTGCATGTTGATTGCCCACGTTTTAGCTTTTCTTCTTAATCCACTTGCTGGATCGACCACGATGGGGCGAGTAACTATTGGCTGTGTCTGCTGACCCAACGCCCACGAATTTTTCTTCCCTGTAATGACTACGTCATCTCTGCCAAACAGACTCGATTGCAAGCTATGATAACCGCATTTTAATCCTGTAGATGATAGCGCCAACCTTCCCTGTTAGGCAACGAATCCACCCTCTAAATGAGCAAGAGTTGAATCATAATTCACACCTGGAATTCAGGTTTGGGTAACTTCTTGAATCCCGGTTTTATACAGTGCTTTTCCCCCTTTTTTTTACAGCACAATCTTCTATCTCTAAATAGCGTTAATAATCCTGGCGTGGGACAACGAAGTTGTACTTCATTTTTCCTAAACTCTTACAGATGTTTATCTCTGTTTGCATTTGTAATGCGGTGTAAATCTCAGATTCTGACATTTCCTCGTTGTTTTCCGAGCTCAATGCTAACGGTCAGACTCTGACCTTTCTTTGCCTTGTCCTCAGATCCTTCATGCACACACTCAGCCCATAATGACAGATTCCTAGCTTTATTAATGCACGATTTAAACATTGAAGAGAGGGTGCTAAGTAAGTGTGTTAAGTGATTGCCTTATATCAATTTTGGATTTACTATTACATTAAGACTTAGATATTTTAGAGAGTGTGCTCAATAAGTGTGTTAAGTAATTGAGTTTATATTAAATTGAATTATTATGGCAAGTTCTAATTAATGTAATACTTAGATATATGACGAGGGAATGGGTTAGAGGTTGTGAGAAAATTTTGTTACTCTCCTTATTGTAATCCATTTCCATCTAGTATCGTGTTGTTTTACTTATGATTGATGACCTAGATATTTCTCTCTGAGGGTTTAGGCTTACTAGGGTGTTATCCTTAAAATGAGGAAAGGTGTTATAGAGGTTCCATTAGATTTATCATTTGGAAAATTGCAAGTGTTTATGAAAAACTTGATATCATTTAATTATAACTAGTTATTGAGAAGAGGGGAAGGTTCAAGATCTTTTGGATGTATATAAAATAATAGTAGAAAATGATTGTGGTTAGATTTACCTTTTTAGAAAACAATATCTTATTAAATTAGTACAAGAAAGGAGAATGGTAACTTCTTAATGACTTTGAGGTATTAAGTTATTTCTTTTTATGGTTTTTCTAGTGGGTCCATAAATGCTAAGTACCGATGTAAAGAAAAATGAATTGATTTTGCACATAAACATAGGAATTACCTTATTCTATATAGAGAGTAAAAAAATACTTTAAGATTGTTAATATGATTATTCAAGTAAATAGCTAGTTGGACGGAGAGGTGGATTATTATAAAATTGTCCTTTTAGGTGGCGATTAAATTAAAATTTGTAAGGAGAATAAAGACTAGATTGCCACTTTCGACTTGCTAATTTAGATATGTAATTGTGGTGAGTTGGATTTATAGATATCACCTAACTGGAACTCAGGCTCGCTAAGTTTGAGTCGTAGTTCATGTCATTTTTTATTGGTAACTCACTGACAAATGGTATCTAGACTCGTTAATTGATCTGTAATTAACGCCAGTTTAAAACCATAGATATTGACCTTTCAGCCTTAATTAATGGTTGGTTGTTGACGAAGTCGTTTTTAGCTTGCGCTTATCATTGAGGGTGCGGTTGTTCATTTCAATTAATGTTTGTACTTGGTTTTGAACATTTAATGTGCTTGGTATGCTTGTGTCGAGTGAGATGTAGACACCTCGTTGTTCCTCAAAACAATCTCCATCCGTAAGACTTTAAATGGTCAAAATCGATGGGAACCTGGGTTTGAGCGTTGCTTATGTGTCCTGGAGGTCCTAACCATTGAAGGATAGGATGGGTGGGTAGTCATTCTTATTCTTCATCAGTTGATTGTCGTCCATTGCTTCTAGATGCTTGATGTGCTTCTTAGGTCGTTATGTTGTTGTCGTGTGAGTTGCATGCATCATGTTCGTCGTCGTGTTGTGACGTTGAGTATAATGTCTTTATTACCCTTCTAGACATGCACACACAAAAAAAAAATCACTTGTTATGTGAGGCTTGTTATTGTAACGAAATGGGAGGTTCTTCACATATGGTATCAGAGCCAGTTCAACTCGTGACTTAGGATCGCTACGTTGTTCATTGATATGATTTGATTATACTGTTGCTAATTGAGTTGTCTTGTGTGCGTGTAGGTAATCATTGTTAGAGGAAATCACAGAGGAAGACAACAGGGTGCTAGGGGAGGAGGCACGACGCCTCTAGTAGCATCCACTCCCGAAGGGTCTAACCCCCAGGGAGACGAGCAGGTTCCTGGACAGGAGAAAATAGCAATTGGTGATGTAGTCAGAATGATGAGATCTTTTTAGCGCATGTCTGAGGCACTGATCAACCATTTGGACAGAGATGAGGCCAGGGCATCGGCACCCACTGAGGTTCTGCCATGCACTCTGATTGGTACTAGTAACATTCACTGTGAACTCGAGAAGGTCAAATTTCCCGAGTTCTTTGGTGCCCCGGATGGCACAGCCGCCAAGACATGGTTGGAGAATATGGCGATGTGCTTCGCATGTCACGATTATATGATCCAAATTTATGTAGGAACAGAATGTAAGAAGCAAATAACAGAGTGTGCATAATAGTATTGCAGAGAACACATTGATACAGTAAACACACACTTCTATTAATTAATGAAATAGAGAAACTGTAAAACTGTTGAACAATACATAACTAGAATGGTGGTAGCATATCCCTGATAAGAGATGTGGCGGCTGCGCTAATCCGTGACCAAGCTCATTACAAAAAGAGGCCGAAGGGCCTTTATTATCAAAAGCAGGAAGGTAGAAACCAAAAAGCTAACCCTAGAAGATGAAACGCCAAAAGTCAAGTGGGGCATGTTTCGGTAAGTTAGTCCATCAACTTCCTAGAGTCATAACTATTGCATACGATCTCCGTTTAGGGTGCACGATAGCTCGTTGGAAATATCTATCCGAGGCCTACAATGCTCGAGACAAAATAGCATTGTAGATGTTATTTTGCGATAGAAACATACCCAAAAAAACATCATTTAGGGCCTCAAAATGGCCCTCGAAGTTCAGGACACGAAAAAAACTGCTAAAAATAGTAAATTACCAGAAATGCCAAAAAACTGTTTTGAGCCAGATGGAAAGGTGGGCGGAGACCGATACCCATCTGGATCATTCCTCCCCCCTTAAGAAGCAATGGTCCCCATTGCATCAAGTGTCGGGATAAGATGGGGGAATTTCAGCTGAATTTGGCTCAGGGTGAGCCACTTGCCCTGATGCAGGAACTGCCCAGCCTTCACGACTCGATAGAGCTTGACACGTTGTTGGCGAGTGCCCTTGACCTGTGAATCCATGATCCAATCAAATGTTGCCTTCTCCAAACAATCAAGGCTGAGTTTTGTTGGTGCCAACTGCTCGGCCACTTCTGAGGTGTCCAACAATGGTGGAAAATAGGGGCGAAGGAGCTCAACATTGAATACAGGGTGCAAGCCAAGAAATGAAGGAATGCTTAATTCAAAAGCATTATCCTCGATAGCCTTGGTGATAGTATATGGCCCATAACGAAGTGGGCGTAGCTTGCGATGAGGTCCCATGAGTCTTTATTTCTGCAAATGTAACCACACCTTATCACCCACCTAGTATGTGAGTGGCACCTGATGCTGGTCATGACGCTGCTTGTACTTGGCATTGGCTTTTTCCAGAATTTCATGGACTTGTTGGCGAATGTGTTGGATCCGTTCCACAAATTTGGTGGCTTTCTCAACCTCAGTCTGAGCCCGACAAGATGTTGCCTGTGTGGAGGCAATGGGCAGAGCTACATCGATGGGGGCCTATGGTTGAAACCCCATGCATGCTTGAAAAGGGCTATGAATGGTAGAGTTGTGAAGGGCTCTGTTGTAGCTATGTTGAACATATGGCAGGTTCTCGTCCCATGTGCGGGGGTGTTTATAATTATACATCCGCAGGATATGCACAATCATGCGATTCACTACTTCTGTCTGCCCATCAGTTTGGGGATGGAAATTTGTCGACTGTGTGAGCTTGGTATCCATAAGTGACTAGAGGTTGGACCAAAATGTGCTGAGGAACCTGCTATCATGATCTGAAATGATAGTCTAGGGTAGCCCAAAATGTACCCGTATGCATTCAAAGAAGAGCTTAGCAGTGGCTTCGACAGAGATACTTTTCTTGTTGGCGGAAAGAATGGCTAATTTAGAGAAGCAATCCGTGACCACAAACACACAGTCATTCCCATGCTTCGTTAGAGGCAGTCCTAACATGTAATCCATGGAGATAGATTCCCAAGGTCCATTGGGAACAGGAAGAGGGGTATACAACCCTTTCTTCTTAATGGATGGTTTGGCTATGTGTAATGACCCTTTTCTTATTAAAATGAATAATTTCATAAATAATCCTAAAGACTAGCTAATTATAATTAATTATTATATAACCTTAATTAATTATATGTTGTTAATTAATTATTATATTTTTTATAATTAGCTTAAGTATGATATGTTAATTAATTATTATATTTTTTATAATTAGCTTAAGTATGATTAACTCTTTGATTAAGGGTTATCAAATACTAATTATTGCCAGTCATTAAATGATTAAGTGTTAAATTATTGATTAGTGATTAATTGATTATTAATTAAGTAATTGATTAATTTTGTAATAAAAGAAAATGGGGAAAATAAAAAAAAAAAAAGCCACATCCCATAAGGGATAACGTAACCTATACGTAAAAGGGAAATATTTAGTAAAGGATAAGACCATTAAACCGAAATAAATGTTTGGATAACGTGTTTGGTGGGAAATGAATGTGCGAGGGCTGTGAAGGAGGCATATGGGAGGAAGAAGGACCATGGAGGGGATTATTCATTTTGGATGGATTTCATTCATGCATTCTACTCGAGAGGAGATTTTGGGAGCTTTGAGACGGAGTTAGAACAGTGGGATTTACAAGGCAATCAACAGGGTTTTAGTTCGATAATAGGGATCGCCCCTATGATGTCCTTAGGGCCAGCATCATCGTTAGGTTGGTTTTGGGGTGTCTTTAGGAGCAAGCTGCTGCGGATTGTCTCAAGCGAAGGGAGACAGCATCAAAACGAGGTATTCCACCCGCTATGCAATTTGTTATGTAATTTAGCTTGTTATGCAAATGATTACGTAAATTGTTAATTTATTTATTGAAAAATGGGAGCAAATATAAAGGACTAACAGTACCAGTAAATTTCAAATTCTATCGCTCTATTTTATTTTCCTGGTATTTATCGAAATCCTCGTCCCCACATCCGCATCGTGAGCTAGCAGTTGGAAAACTGGAGCCTACGGGCCAAGTTGCCAAATTCCCCTTCGCTCGACCTACAACCAAACATAGGAATATCAAGGTACTTAGCAAAAGAACTAATCCGTGACTAATTAGGAATTTTCTTTTTAAAAACATCGTGCTCTTCAATTTAATGAATTAAAAAAGTTGAAGAATAAAACCAATATAATTTAAGGCATTTTCTACATGCAATTAATCACCACACAATTTAATGTTTATATGCAAAATTGATGAAAGCGATAAGAATTCCAGAACTTACTGTAAGCAAAGCTATGGAGCTCCCCGCTAAATAATCAGGCAGCCAAAACCCTCGCTAAATAAGAAGGTGCTCTGAATGCCCTCCAGACGCCACCAAAATATTCTGCTGCTGCCGGTAAAAGCCTTGGTATTCACTGCAATCACAGTATCAATATTCGCAATGGTGTGACGTTAACCACAAAACAGAAATAATGGTGATATGAGCCAAATTTATATACGGAGAAGCTATCGAATTCCAATACTCACTCTACTATGCATGTCGTCGGCCTTTGAGAACTCGGACTACACTATTTCAATCCGAGCCTAAATTTAAATATATGGGACAGTATCTACTTATATAGCCAGGACTGCATTTCACATCATCCCTTTTAGGTCTTCCTCCGTCGTAGCACTGTGACTTTTCTTTTTAAATGTATCGAACTTTTATTAATGTGGATTTGATTCGCTACTCATCATTTTATAGTGGGGTTCTCCTCCATCCAAGGGCTAATCCAACTCCACAGCCTCCACCTACACCAAGGCCCAATGTCTGGAGCGAATTCCCTCCAAATCCCCAACAGAGGCCGAAACCACAACCCACGCCATAACCAAATCCCACGCCAGCACCATTGAAGTTAGTGAGAACCATCCCTTAACTTCACTTGAAGGCCTTTGAGACTCCACACCTATGTTTGCTTGCTAAATAATGCAATGTGCAAAACAAAGCGGTGGTTCTCTGCCCATACAACAAACAAACCCCACGCCTGTGTTTGCCTGCTGAATGATGCACTCTGCAAAACAAACAGAGCGCGCACGCAACGCTAACAGCAAACACAAACCAAAGTCAGCACACAACATCAATACCAAACCCTAAAGCCCGAGCCTCGCGCTCATTTCATCAATAGCAAACACAAACCAAAGGCAGCGCGCACAAAGCCAACACCAAACCCCAAAGCCCATTTTGCGCATCTACACGTACTCAACCCCGAGAGCAAGCACCTGCATTAACAACAATGCGTTAGCATAATCCCAGTAAATCAAGAAATGACGAAGCAACTCGAAGCTTGCTCGGTGCATTTGCATGTAATTTATGAATCTCCAAACGTTAAAAAAAAAACATATCAGTTACAGAAACCAAGATCCTGTCTACATAATGACTGTAAGCATGTATGGCATGAAGCTTACCTGCATCGACAACATCAAACCCAAGCCAACGCAAGAGTGTCGAGCTCCATTACAGAGCAGATAATTGCAAAAAAAAAAAATTGTGTGAGGGCCCAAAGGCCAAGCCCCAAGTCCGCGAGCAGAACAACCAAGTACCCGCGACATTGACACAACACCAAACCAGCATGTAAACCATATTCAAAGCCAAACGCTAAGCTGGAGAGACCATTCCATACACAGGCGAATAGCGTTTCCAGATCATCCTCCCTGCACAGGTGATTGCGGCTAAATGATAAGGCAAAACGGAGCATTAGGGTTTAAAGTGGTGGCTGATATTTTAAATTTCGGAAATAGGAGAGAGAGGCACGTGGGCTACATGCGAGCCCACGTTGCCGACTTAGCCGC
>SNQJ01S0194908.1:17591-32768 GCA_010110895.2 Picea sitchensis | reverse complement strand
TTTTTATGATCTATTTTAATTTACCTAGATCTAATTTGATTATATAATTTATAAAAATTTATTTATGTATTTATAGATTTGGATTTTAATTGTTTAATTTTTAGAAAAGAAATAATTTGTTTGTAATGATTATTTATAAAATATTTGTTTTATTTTTTATGATCTATTTTAATTTACCTAGATGTAATTTGATTATATAGTTTATAAAAATTTATTTATGTATTTATAGATTTGGATTTTAATTGTTTAATTTTTAGAAAAGAAATAATTTTTTTTTAATGATTATTTATAAAATATTTGTTTTATTTTTTATGATCTATTTTAATTTACCTAGATCTATTTTATTTTTTTTCAAGTTTTTCACTAAATATATCAAATTAATTATAATATTAAAAGTTTGATTTTAATAAATTATTAAAAAAAAAAATTCTATTTAAAAAAAATCAAATATTTATTTAAAAAATTCATAATTTTAAAATTTTCAAATATATAATTGTTTTCCATAGTTGTACGGGAACCTCTTCCCAATATTTTTAACATCTTTGAAACTCACATAAAAAATGAGAGCTTGGGAATTAATTTCTTAAATAAAAAGCTTTAATTAAAATTCTATTAAATTAAAATGTAAATATTTTTATTCCATTATTACAAATACATACTTTATTATAAATATTTTCATTATATTTATTTAAAATACCATTATAAGTCAACGACTAAAGTACACTAAATATTATTTTCATTTTAAAAATTATTGAAGTAAAAAAATTTAATACTAACTTTGTAAATGTGGATATCAAAAAATTTTAATGCATGTGTGTTTTTCTTCAAGCCCACTCTAAACAAGAAAGTAGAATAAATCAATATCCTATCCATGGAAATCATTTACTCAAGTTTGTTGTTGTTATCAACCAACCATATCATTGACTTTTATTGTGTTTTCATATTATAAGAGTAGCACTATTTAGGTTTTTCCAATCTGAACAAGAATAATGCTTCAAATTTACAAAGATGTTTGAAGTTTATATATGTAAAGTTTAATTTTTAAAAGATGTTAAAACTTTGTATATGTATTTTCAATTTTGTTTCTCATTTTCTAATCAACTTTTTATGGATGTTAAACTTTCAATATTATGTTAAATATATTCATATAATTATCAATACAAATTAAATTAGTAATTTCGATATTGTAGTTGTTATTTGTTGTAGTATTCTCAAAAAAACTTCTACTTGTTTCATCAAATCATCAAATTCCGAAAACTAGTGCAACATAAGTGTTTTCACAATTTGTTTATTTTGTTTCATATTTTTTTGAGAATTTTGAATATAAACATGTTATTTCATCAAATATTACTTACACAATTATTCAAAAATCTCAAAAAACAATTTTAAAATTTACCATATATATTTTTTTTAATGATGTTTGTGATCTTAGTAAAAGAGTTCAGAAAGTTGGCGGTTTAATGCGTTTTCACTCGGTGTCATATATTTTCATTGACTTGCCATCAATCAGCAAAGGCGTGACTTGCCATCAATCAGTAAAGGCGTTTTACTAAACGCATGGAGATTTCCTAATACACTCGCATTTCATATCTTGTATGTGCTATGAAACACATGCACATTCATTCCATGTGAAGAAAATTATAAAAATCGTGTTTCTTAAACCAAGTTTTGAGAATATCTTCATGGATGAACCAAATAATGCTAATTCTTAGAGATGAACTTTGTATTGATGGTGTTAATCTATGTGTAAAGATGTAATCCTTGGTATGGCTAATGTTACTTTGTATTGATTGTGTTAATCTATTTGTAAAGATGAAATCCTTGGTATGGCTAATGTTTTACTGAAATGAGCATGTAAAGTTTTTAATGATTTTAGGTATTTATATTCTAACTATTTACAACATGCAACCTTACTTTTATTGTTTGTTATATATTATGATATATACACAAGGTATTTAATACATTTGTTTTGAATTAAGTAGTAAATTATCAATTAGAGATATGGATGTGTATATTGAGCTTTTTATAGATGAAATTTAAATGTTATAGAATCACTGTATATAATATATCCAAACCAATTGTTGATACTTATAACAGTACAGATGAATATAGCGCTCCCGTGCACGTTGTGATTGGGACTGGAGGATTCTCTCTCGATAAATTTAAAACCAGAGTAATCGATAAATTTAGAAACAGTGTGAGTAATCTCTGTTATCAACTATAATTTTAAAAACACAGTTCTAACTACTGACTTCCGATCTTCATCTATTGTAGGCGAAGGGTTGGAGTTTGATACGCATCTCTGAATATGGATATTCTGACATTCATGCAAAAACCCAAGAACTCTTATTTAAGGTAAATGACAATATTTGGCTGCCTAGCTCTATGTCCTTATTTCAACTCTATATAACGTACCTGTCCTTGCAGTTTGTAAGCTCCAATACACGAGCAGTGGAAGACAGCTTCAAGATTATCAAATTATGATAGGCTACATCCAGCACTGAAGCCTGTAATTAAGACTTAGTCCTTGTAAATCTGAACCCATCAAACTGGTGGTTCTCAAATAATACAAAATGCTAACTTAAATGGTTCTTTCAATGGAGGGGAATTGCATGTCTCAATTCTGGATAACTATCATCCCAAGAACCACAAAAATTGAACTTCTTAAAATAATAATAATAAAAAATTACACTACAATATTAAAAAAATACTAGTTTTAGAATAAATTAGTTTGATTCATTTTAATTTCCTTTCTATGTAACACATAGAAGGATCAAATTTTGAAAGTACAAATCTCTTTTAGAGTATACAATTTGACAAAATAATTGCATTTTTAGAGATTTGATTCTTGGTCTCCCTTAATAAATTTTTCTCTTTTCTTAATAAATTCATGATTAAAATAAATCTACACTGGTTTTTAAATTTATTTTACTATATATATTAAAGGTAGGAAATCCCCAAAATCACATAAAAGAAATTGGCACAGAATCACATAAATCAGCAAGAAATCACAACTTAAATTTAATCATTCAAATCTGCAATAATATCTGGCTGAATTTTGGGTAAATATCCCCAAAAAATATGCCTTAAAAAAGACAAACACATAACACATTTAGATTAAGACTATTTTATAATATTAATATATCATAAAATATATATTGGTTTGTAGCTGCATAAATCCATTTTTATCTAGGAACTATCAAACCTTAAAACCTTTTTAGAGTATAAAACTTGAGGAAATTTTAGGGATTAATTGGTTTGAGGTTAAATGAATTTATTTTAAAATTTATATTCAATAAATATGAAATTAAATTAAAATTATATTTAATAAAAAAAATTAAATTAAATAAAATTATGAATATAAATCAAATGTTAAATTTATTTAGATATTTTTAAATATATAATATAATAATAATAAGAATTTTAAGATTATTTTTTAAGACTATTTTTATTAAATTAATATATATAATAAAATGTTCATAAGGGATATTTTCCATATAGTTATTTGATTATATAGTTTATAAAAATTTATTTATATACATATGGATGTGTATTTTGGGAATATTTTCCATACAATTATTTGGTTATATAGTTTATACAAATTTATTTATGGATTTGGATTTTAATTGTTTAATTTTTAGAAAGGAACTACAATTTTTTTTTCTTTATGATTATTTACAAGATATTTGTTTTATTTTTTATGATTTATTTTAATTTAGTTAGATCTATTTTAATTCTATATTTATTAATGGTTTTTTCAAGTTTTGTACTAAATATATCAAATTAATTATAATATTAAAATTTTGATTTTAATAAATTATTTAAATTATTTTTTCTATTTAAAAAAACTCATCATTTTAAAATTTCTAAATATATAACTGTTTTCTAACATCTTTGAAACTCGTTGGGGAGGTTCCTAGAGCTTAAGAACTAATAAGAAACTTGGAAGCTTCAACATCAAGAAAATGAGAGCTTGGGAACTTGTTTCTTAAATAGAGAGCTTTAAATTAAAATTCTATTAAATTAAAATGTAAATATTTTTATTCTATTATTACAAATACATAATTTATTATAAATATTTTCATTATATTTATTTAAAATACCATTATAAATCAAAGACTAAAGTACACTAAATATTATTTTCATTTTAAAAATTATTGAAGTAAAAAAATTTAATACTACTCACTTTCATGCGAACCAGAGCTGGGGTACTCAAGCAAGTACTAGTGTTACCTCGGCTTTCATGGCGCTCCTCACATTCATTTCGTTGGCCTATATGAAGGTAAGAGCCCTCAGGCACTGTGTCTTTCTATATTTTCAACTGGCTCTCTAGTTCTTTTTATTTTCCACGCCTTCGAGGACTCTCCCATGGTCTCCATACCCGTACAGGTCACCTTCCTTAGTTTCCATTTCCCAAGAGTTGCACCTCTAGCTTGGTATTCTATGGACCAAAGATCTATTTCACCTCCTTGCCCCATTCTATGTTAGAACCCTTCCACCATGCCCAAAGAGTGTGGAAAACCCAAAAGAGGGCCTGAATATTATAGCTTCATTTCTCAGCGTAACCGACAGGATCACTCTCATCCCTCTCCTCCAACCGATAGCTCACCTGGCTTTGGCCAGAATTATCCTGAATTTCCACCGCCTTCCCTTCATGCCCATCACTCGCCACCACCCCTCTCTGACATCATGCTTGATCTTGGAAGCTTCCCTGTGGAGGAAGAAATTCCTCCTCTCGAGTTGCAGCCGTGGAAGCCCCGCTTGAGCCTTGCATCATCACCAAACCCCTGGCCCGGCCTATAGAGCAAGGTGGTTGCATGGTGAGGGAAGAAATCCCTCCCAACTGGGTGACAGATTGGATAGCCCAGAACACAAACCATGGGTTGGCCATCGAAGAAATTCCACTAACATTTTTTTATGCAGATACAGCTCCTCACGAGGACACAAAGGGGGAAATTGAGTAGCCTCTGCTCACTCATTGTTTTTCGGATTACCACCTTCAATTGATCTTTGATATGCAGCGAAGCTTGAAGGACCAAATTCATAATCAAAGCCTCCTCGGTCGATGCATGGACCTCTTGCTTGACTCCCTATCGGATGCACTAGAAAAAACTCGTTGTCTGACCTACAGAAAAATGTTCATCTTCACCTACAGCAATAATGGACGCCCGAGTTTGCCAAACTTCTAGCTTCTCTCTCTTTTTTCATATCAAGAACCACCTTCCATAGCCATGGTAGATACATTCTCTGGTGCATGATACCATCCATGACTTATGTATTTTGGAACACTTGTCATGTTAAATTTTAGAATTTCAGTCTTTCTACCAACCACATATTCCGGTTTCCCTACTATGGCGGAACATGTGGCAAGCAATGAGCGTTGTACTGGTTTGATTCTTTTAAGGTAATATACTTCCTCTTTTATTTACAAAAAAAAACAATGGGGGTGCTCTCCTAATAAGTAATTGATGTGGGTGTATCCTCCTCGTGGCTGAAAACTAATTTTCCACATTAATTCCTCCTAGTTTAACATGAAAACATCCTTGTTTTCATCCCAATTTGCACATGTCCCTAGCGGGGTATATAGTAATTTTGAGTGTGTTGCTACAAGATGAAGAGAATTATTTGCTTGTAAGATTGTGCTAAGGTGGAATAATCGATGGCTATTGTGATTGTGTTCATATGGATAGTATCCTCGATAATATTCTATGGTTATCATTATTGGAAGAAGGCTAAAATGGTTTGTTGAAACAACAATATTTTACGAGAGGAAATGATAGAGTTGTGTGTAAACATATGAAAACATGTTGTTCCTCCAGAAAGAAAACACATGAGAAAATTTGAACCAGAGATGTGTATGGTAGGTAGTGTACAATCATGGATGGTATCTTAAGTAACTAAGCAACACTAAAGACATCTAGCACAAGAAACCTTGTGATGCTCAATGATGAATTGAGGGTACGTGTACAAAGAGAAGGGGCCATTGGAATAGAGATTACAGGTTGCACTAAATCGTACCTTATTTTCCTGTTAATTCTTACAGATTACATGTTAACTCTAGGACTATGAAGCTCTTTATAAACTCTGGATGTATGCTCGATGATCATGATTATCAATTTTTATTAACGATCTGAATTTCCATCTTATCATTTCTTTCATAATTGTTTCTTATATTTTCAGAGAGAGGCAGTTCATTGTTTTCAGGTTATTGAACATCTTCCTTGGTAGTTCAGAAAATCAGAAACAAATTAGAAACATTATGTCTGAACATCTTAAGATTAGCTTGGAATTCCAGGCACAGGCCGATGTACTCAACGGGAAAGTCTGGCCTATCTGAATTAATAAGCCCAACTGTCGATCCTCACTTTGTCAGTGCAATTGAGCCACTTCTCATGGAATTCCAGGTGACCGCGCAAACTCAACTCCAGAGAACTTAGAATTGATTGATAAGATTTTTGTGCCTCGCCGCTAAGTATTTCATATTGCGATCTGTCCTCACTGTCTTAATTACTCCCTTCGAATTTGTGGATGTTAACAGGTCGACCTTGCGTTATGGGGTCATGTCCACAACTACGAGCGTACATGCTCTGTATTTGAAAAAGCATGTACATTATTGCCAACAAAAGACATGGATGGAATGGATACTTATAATAATACAGATGAATATAGCGCTCCCGTGCACGTTGTGATTCTCTCTCGATAAATTTAAAAACACTGTGAGTAATCTCTGTCGTCAGCTATAAATTTAAAAACACAGTTCGAACTACTGACTTCCAATCATCATCTATTGTAGGCAAAGGGTTGGAGTTTGATACGCATCTCTGAATACGGATATGCTGACATTCATGCAAAAACCCAAGAACTATTATTTAGGGTAAATGACAATATTTTGCTGCCTCACTCTATCTCCTCTTTTTTTTCACAAGAAAAAAACAGTTCCATTGTTATTTATATAGAATCAAATGAAACTTCTGATTACAATAATCGAATTTCCAAGTGTAGAAAATTCCAAGTATAGAATATTCCTGATTGTTTAGCTGAAACCTGAGAGTACAATGTTTGTCCTTTTCTTTTTTTTCCTTTATAATATTTCTGATTTTAGTCACCTTATAGGATTTGCACTTTGTCTTCTCTAACTATAGATCCATTAAAAAACTCTTCAAAATAAAGCCACCCTGGTTCATCTTTTAGAGTTTTCTTGGATAGACTTTCAGCTATTTTGTTGAATTGTCTGTGAATGTGCATAAAGTTTAAGGTTTCAAAGCCTTGCTTTAAGTTGCTAATCTTGTCCTTCCAATGGCTAAGGTAAATTATCTCTAGTTTAGCTTTGTCACTAATCCAGTGTATAGTAACCTTAGAGTCCCCTACCACCATTAAATTCTTGATAGAGAAATGAGTGGCAAGATAAAGTAGACCCCATAATCCCAGCAACTCAGCTTTCATATTGTTCCCTGTGCCACCAGCAAAATGTGCTTGGATGTTGTGTCCAAGAGTGATTTTTAAGTAAATACCTATACCACAATTGTCTGTTGAAGCTGCCCCATCAAAGAAGCCAATGGGGTTATTGTTGAAGTAGGTCGGGTTAAGTAGTATGTATGTTTTATCTGCTTCCTCTTTAGGTAGATGTTCTTGTAATGTGGTGAGAATTTTTTGATAGAGTCCTTGAACATTCTTGGTAATATTGTCAAACAGAATTTTGTTTCTAAATTTCCAAATTTCCCACATAAGCAGAAGGGGAATGTGTTTATGATTTGGTAATTTGAGGAACCAAAATTTGAGGTTTTCTTCAATGGTAGCCTTGTTCCACTCAAAGTCAATTCTCAAGGAGGTGAGTATTTGAACCCAAATCATTTGTGTAATCTGGCAGTCCACAAAAAGATGCGTGACTGACTCTTTTGCCTTAAGACATAAAGTGCAGACAGAAGGGACAATTCCTCCACGTTTTTGAAAGTTGATACCTGTGAGTAATCGATCTTCTAAGCATAGCCACAAGAAGCATATGATTTTGACTGCTACCTTCACCGACCAAATAGTTTTGTGCCACCATTGTCCATCATTGCAGTTGGAGGTGTAAAGGATACAATAATATGTTGAACTAGCCGTGACTGTTCCTGTGGAACGGTTCCATGACCAATGAAGAAAATATTTTTATTTGTTGATTCGAATGCCACAAAGATTTAGTTCCTTAGTGTAAGCATCCCATTCTTGGTTGAGTTCTATATTTAATCCCAAAGATCTAGCGCTTAGCCAGCTCTGTAATGGATCGGTTGTGTCTTTGTTTCTGGCTTGCGCTAAGCTGTAAATGCCTTGACTGTGTAAGTGTTGTAAGAGCGCGTTGGATAGTTGGACATTTCCCTCACATCCAATGTAAGGATCTCTCCCAAGGATGATGCGCTGTCCTGTGCCAACCTTCCAAGCCAGCCATCGCTTGATCATTGGTAAAACTAGCATCAAATTCTTCCATATAATAGAGGGAGTCTTTGTGTGGTGTATATCCCTGCGCAACCAAGAAGTAGGGTCATTACCTTTTAGATATTTCCTGGTGATGACCTTATTCCAAAGATTGTTGCTGAAGAGACCTCTCCAACAGGTTTTGGCTGCAAGTGCAAGAGAAAACCATTCCAAGTGCTTTATGCACCAACCACCAGCTTATTTCGGCTTAGCTAAGCTTTGTCAGTTAGCTAGGTGATAACCAGAGGTTTTTTTCCCTCCTTTCCAAATAAATCTACTAATCAATAGTTGAATACAGTGGAGGACAAACTTCAGAGATTTTGCCAGACTAAGCAAAAGACTGGGATACTTTGTAGGACTGAAGTTTCTAGAGTGAGTCGGCCTCCCAGGGACAACCAATGAAAAGTCCAGCTGTTAATCTTCTTCTCTATTTTTCTAATGAGCCACAACCAATCACCAATTCTATAACAGTTTGGTTTCAGGAAGAAACCGAGATACTTTAACCCTTGGTCTAGACAGTCTACCTGAATTTTGTAATCATCAATGAGATAACTCTTTAAAAGTGGATCTAAATTTTGTGCTATAAATCCATATTTATGTGTGTTGATGGTGAGACCTGTTGCTAAATAGAACTCTGTGAGGAGAATTTTGAGTGTTTTCCAGAAGTCAATGTTGCCGGCACCCAGGATGAGGATGTCGTCCACAAATAATAAATGTGAAATATAGATGCCAGATGCTACTTTAAGTCCTTTGAAAGTCCCCGTTTCAACTGCCTTGTTGATCATTCTGCTGAGTGCCTCAATTACAAGAAGGAAAAGCATTGGTGACAATGGACAGCCTTGTCGGAGTCCCCGTTGGTAGCGAAAAAAATCTGTTGGGGTTCCATTCACCAGCATTGTCGTATTGACCGATGTTATGAATCCCATAATCCAAGATTTATTTAGTCTGTCTAGTCCTATCTGGTCTAGTAACAAAAAGAGATATTTCCAGCTTACACTGTCATAACCTCTTTTCAAATCAAGTTTTAGGATGAATGCGCTCAGTTTTTTTACCTTGGCTGAGTGTAGACTTTCCTGGGTTATACCCACTACATCGAAAATGAGTCGATCCTTTAGAAACCCAAATTGTTCCGAAGAGATACACTTTTTCAGAGTGTCTTTCAAGTGGTTAGCTATGGTTTTTGAGATGACTTTGTACACGAAATTGCATAATGCAATTGGTCGAAAATCATTAAAGTTGACAGGTTTACTAGATTTTGGAATTAGCGTGAAGAATGTAGCATTTAGTGCTCCAGGAATCTTCCCTGTGAGGCGAGATTCTTCAACCGCGTTAAGCATATCCATTCCCATAATCTCAAAAAAATGTTTAAAAAATTCCTGGGTCCATCCATCTGGACCAGGGCTTTTGTCCTTGGGCATTTTGTCAATAGTGTCTTTTAGCTCCTCGAGAGTGACAGGTTTCTCGAGATTCTGGTTTTCTGACTCAGTGAAGATGCGCGGGACTGTCTGTAAAACCTCATACTGGACGTCTATATTTTATGACTGAGAAGCTTGGAATTGTGTTATGTAATGTTGGAAAGCCATCGAGTGTAACTCCCAGTCAGTTATGCCTGTGTTACCATCATCATCTATTAGATCCCAAATAGTATTGTGGTTCCACCTCTGTGAAGCATATTTTTGGAAAAAACTTGTATTCTTATCTCCCTTTTCAATCCATATCGCCCTGCTGTGGAGACGCCATGTAGCTTCTTCATGTGCTAGTATTTTATTTTTCTTTTGGGTCAGTTCCTGTAGGAGGTCTATATCCTCTGCATTGAAGATGTGAGACAGATTATTGTGAAAAAGGGTTTCTATCTGTTCCTCCACCTGTACCAGGTCGGCCTTCATAGCCTGTTGTTTCTTTACTTGCCAGAATATAACTTTCTATTTTAGATATTTGAGTTTCTCTATGAGCAGTAGGATTGCCGAAGTGTTTGACCAGTCCGACATTTCTGCCCAAGTTTTTTTGACAAAAATATTAAAACTATGATCACCTATCCACGAGAAATTGAACTTAAAAGGAGTTGTTGTAACTCGTTGTGGGCCTTCGATTGAGAGACAAATTGGATGGTGATATGAGATTGTAGAAGGCTCAACCCAGGACCTGAAGTGAAGACGATCGTTTATCAACTTTGAATCTATCAGGAACCTGTCAAGTCTTTTGAAAATACCATTAACCCTTGTTCTGCTATTCCTCCAGGTGGGAGAAAGGATCGAAGGTTGGAGGTCAATGAGCCCCGCTCTATGGAAAAGAGAATAAAAAAAAATAGCTTTTTGGTCCATCCTTGTAGAAGTACCCCACACTTCTTGGGTAGAAAGTGTCAAGTTTAGATCACCACCCAATATGAGGTTTTCCTCATGTAGGATTCCAGAGTCAAAGAGTTTTTGCCAAAAGGCCTCTCGATTGTTGTAGGGGCCATAACAGTTTAAGAGTTTAAAGGAAGTAGAAGAGAAAAGAAGCTTACCTTCAATGAAAATCCCTACCAAAATGCCAAAGGCTTTGAAATCAGCAACATCTGGGTTCCAGCCTGTAAGCAAGCCTCCAGATCGGCCTATGGAATCTACTGCAGCAACAGCCCAGTGTGGGAGACATTTCAAGAAAAGTGATTTTGCATTGTCACTACTGACCAGGGTTTCTTGTAAAAATACAACGTCCGGTTTGATCTTTGTGAATAATCTTTTGAGGGAAGCTATCTTGGTGGGGCTTCCAAACCCACAAAGATTTAAAGAAAGGATGATCATTAAGTAACAGGTTTGATCAGCAAGGCTACTCTAAGTGCCGATGAAGTAGAAGAGGAAGGACCATAATCAGTAGAGAGGTCAATTGAAGGGGCCATGACTGATGAAGGGAGGCCAACGAGTCCTCCCTCTACAGAACCAGGGGTTTTTTTAGGGAATCTGGACCAGTTTTTTCTGATAGTGGCATTTGATCGATCGGGTGGGAGAGGGGTGGAGGATAGTGTAATCTCAAGGGGAACAGGAGAGAGTGGAAGGATTGAAAGAGTGGTGGGAGTGGATTGTTTGATGGAAGTTCTAGGAGAAGAGGGAATTAGTGTTGTCTAAGGAGGGGTTTGGGTGGATGGGGTGTTTGAGTGTTGGGTAGGATCGAGGGAAGGTGTGGAAGTGTCATTTGGTATGTGTTGTGGGGAACAAAGGGGTGTGGTGGTGGAGGTGGGAGAGGGTGAGGGAAGGGGAAGGGAGGGTTCCAATTTGTCCATAAGCAAACTCCAGAAAACTTCAAAGATTTCCCTAACCCAGGCTTCATTATCTTTGAGGTGTCTGAGTTCATCCTCTGAAAGTTTGTGAAATAAGGTAGGGAAGAGGTCTTGCATCTTGCAGAGGAAGGAGTCCTGATCCTGTGGGAGAGAGGGGGAAGGTTCAATGTGTCTCAGGGGAGAAGTTGGTTGGTTGAATTTGGAGGAAGAGTAGTTATTTTTTAAGTGTCCCGCTTGCCAACAGAGGTGGCATCTAAAAGGTTCTCTCCAATAATCAAGGACCTCTATGAAAGAATGTTCTCCCATTCTGATTTCAAGGGTATCCGACAGACCTAGATCAATGTCAAATTCGACTAAGACCCAAGCTGCCCTTTTATTTGACCAGTTGAGGGAGTGCTTGTCAAAAAAGATGAACTTTCCTGCAGTGTTAGCAACCGTCTCCAGGATAGGAGGTGTCCACAGTTCTAATGGAAAATCCGGCATAATCATCCAAAGCCATCTTTTGTCGAAGGATATTTTAAGGGGATGGAAACCTGGAGTCCACTGCTTTAGCATGAGTACACCTTTGTCCAAGATCCAGGGGGTCAAAAGTATCTATTGTAGATCTTCTTCAGAGAGGAAGTGGAAGATGAGCCATTGATTAGAAAGTTGGCTTATTCTTGGACTGTAACCAAGGATTGGTTTCCAGCAGTCCTGAACCCAACGATCAAGGCGATTTTTATCCATCTTCAGGTAGTAGAACATTCCTACAAGCGCTCGCTTGGCAAGGCTGGTGACCCTGTCCTTTGCTAGTTCCTGCCCGAGAGAGCAGACCAAAGTGGTTTGTTTCACCTTCCAAATTTTTTTCTTTTGATTCGAGCGGCCCAATGCTCCATCTTGTCTGTTATGTCCTGCACCTCCTTGTGGGATGGGTAATCGAGAATGGAAAAGTGATGAGGTCTTCAAGGGTATTTCAGGCCCAGGTGGAGGGGGTTGTGTAGAAAAAGTGGAGAAAGTGGGGGCGGTAGAAACAGTTTGTGCAGGAGAGGGTGGTTCGATCATGGGGGAAGAGATGTTCGAAGGAAGTCGGGAGTAATCATGGAGGAATTGATAGGTCTCGCCACTCTAAAAGAGGTTATATTGGGCCCAAATATTATCATCATCTGCCCAGGACAGGTCAATGTGATTTGCCATGAGGATGAAAAAGTGTAGGCTATGAGGAAGCCAAAGAAAGGAAGTCCTGGTCAACTGAGCGATGGAATTTTCTTAGTCTCATTCGGTCTGGAAAACTAGAAAACCAAGGTGAGGCAAATAGGAAGGCAGTTCTCATTCAGCCATCTGCACAGGGATAATGATCCTATGGTAGAAAGTTTGGATCACTGAAACCAGAATCATCATTCTCTAAAAGTGAAATCCCAAAAGCTCAAATAATAGTTTCTAGAACAAACTGCATGGAGCTAGAGGAGGTACCAGGGAGAGCCCGAGGGAAACTTCTACTAAAATTTTTTCTCCTAGAAGCAACGCTTCTCAATGGCTCATCCAGATCTGAGAGTCTAGAGTGCTGCAGAGGAAACGGCTATGGAGCCCTGTAAACGCTAAGACATCAAAGAGAGGATTTCCATCCAAAAACATCTCTGCATTATTTTTTCCATCTTATACTGGTTCCATATCTAACAAGGGCAGACACGTGTTTCTCTAATCTCAGATCTAACAAGGAACATACACATACCTTCACATTTGACCCAATAGAAGATCTGTAGCCTAAAAATATCTTTTCCACTTCTACAGTCGAAAACTCATCAGCAAGGTCAGTTCCATTCAGTTCGGCCTCCGTTCCCTTCTCACAATCTCTGGTCCAACAGATCGATACTTCTTGAGTATCTACTAAAAATCTTTCTCCTAGAAGCAACGCTTCTCAATAGCTCTTCCAGATCCGGTAGTCTAGAGTGTTGTAGAGGAAGTGGTTTTGGATCCCTTCACAATCGATCCAATAGCAGATCTGTAGCCTAAAAATATCTTTTCCACTTATGCAGTCGAAAATTGATCAGCATGGTCGGATCCGTTCAGATCGGCCTCAGGTCCCTTCTCACATACTCTGGTTCAATAGATCGAAACTTCTTAGGCATCTACTAAAAAGATTTCTCCTAGTATCATCTCTTCTCAGTGGCTTATCCAGATCCAATAGCAGATCTGTAGTCTTTTTTTTTTCTTCTACCGGTTTAGGACTAGCAAGGAGGATGTATGCTACTCTAAACTCTGCATTCGTTAAGCCTACTTCATGGGGTTTTCGAACCAATAGTAGAACTACTTCCTTTTCCCTTCAGCAGTCGGATTCAGATCAGATTCTAGGGATCTAGTGTATTGCCGAGTGGTTCTTGATCTCTGTTTTCTCTATGACTACAAGTCGCAGATCCAATTCCAAATAGTGGCGTGGTCAATGGATCATCATTTTCCATGGAGTCAAAGGATGCTCTGAAGGGAATGCCTTTGACAGGCCACTCTGAATGGTTTTTTAACTTGTGGTGGCTTCTGCGCCCACGTTCCATTTGTCCATGGTAGTGGCCCTCTCCTCTTCTCCAACCAATAAGGTTGTGAAGGCTCCCGCGTCGCCTGAATCTCCTATGCACTCAATAAATCCCCCCTCCAGTTCTGCAAAATCTCCAAACATGGTCATGGCAGCGGCTGAGCGGAAGAGATTTGCGTGCTTCAAATGCACTCGGCTTCACTAGAGCACCCTCCATATCCTTATTTCAAAACTGCAATGACAATATGATCAAGTACGTTATATAAACCTTATTTCAACTTTATATAACGTACTTGATCATATTGTCATTGTAGTTTGTAAGTTCCAATACACAAGCAGTGGAAGACACCTTCAAGATTATCAAACTATCATAGGCTACATCCAGCAGTGAGACTTACTGCTTGTACATATCAACCCATCAAAGTGGTGGTTCTCGTGTATTGCAAAATGCTAACTTACATGATTCTCTTGCTAGAGGGGAATTGCATGTCTCAATTCTTATGACTAGCATCACACGACTCATGAAAATTGAATTCTTGATTTATCTTTATTTTACCTTAATAATAAATTATTATTAAAAATTCCATGACATAAATATAAAAATAAGTTTAACATATAGATATTTTAAAATTCTTACCAATTCTCTCAAATTACATTTGTAAAAGATTAAGTCAAATACTAAATACGAGTGTCCGACAAGGGGATGGCCAGTTATATATATATATATATATATATATAATTATGAATTATACATATAAAAATGAAATAATTAATAAAATTGTAAACATTTAATTTTTACATAAATGATGATGATGATATATATTACAAATTTATTATTCAATCATACAATGAATCATGATACATCATACAACTAGTACTAAGTTCTAAGTTCTAACATAAATCATGAATCATGATAAATATTAAAATCATAATGACAAACATTGAAATTTGAAACACAAGAAATTCAAAC
>SNQJ01S0194908.1:0-17581 GCA_010110895.2 Picea sitchensis | reverse complement strand
CTTGTGAATGTGTATTTCTCAGTGATCTTGTTCTTATTATGCTCTTATCTATTGAAATGCAAAGAACTATAATAATGGCATAAACACTAACACCTTCTTTATAATCTTGTGTAGAGAACCTCTCTCCCTAAATATATCAAATTAATTATAATATTAAAATTCTGATTTTAATAAATTATTAAAATTATTTTTTCCATTTAAAAAAAATTCAAATATTTATTAAAAAGAAATCATCAGTTTATTTAAAATTTCCAAGTTTGTCCTAATGTTTTTTGAGATTTTTGAATATAAACATGTAAGTGATTTTGAAACATCCAAAGCTACTTACACAATTTATATTCAAAAATCTAAAAAAACAATTTTAAAATTTACTATAATTTTATTTTATTTTATTTTTATAATGTTTGTGATAATTAGTAAAAAGGTTCACAAAGTTGGTGGTTTAATGAGTTTTCATTGGATAAGGTGTCAAGTGAAAATTTGATGATGATCATTCATTTTTCATGTTCGTCATTTCGTCATTTTAAGTTTTACGTAGATTCATGAGAGTCAAGTTTTACGACTAAGAAAGTTGGCGGCAAGAAAACCCATCTATCCCTAAAGGTATAGTTTCAAAATGGAGGAATAACATTTTTGTCTATTATATATGGGTTAGATGTGATCCATATAGATAGCTAGATATTCAATTAACCATTAAGTGAGAGGGTTTACTCCTCCAAAAAACCCTTGTCATTGTCTAGCTTAAATAGGTTACACACTGCATTTATAGTAAGCTAAGTACCTAGAATTTATGACGAGTACACTATCAAGTGGAACATCGATCTCTAATAGTGTAGAGAAAGCCAAAGAACATTCAAAGAGAAAGAAAAAAACAACACAGGAAATGAGTAAGAAAAATGAACCATTTGTCTTATTTAGTAGAATAGGAATCCTTTATATAGGATAGGATGAACATACAATGGTTCTCATCAAAAGTGGACCAATTCTAACTAACCAACAACTAGAAAATATACCAAACCCTAACAACTATCTTAGTTGACCATTTCCTAGTACTTGGGACTTGTGTCCAACCTCCTAGGTAGAGATGCACTCAATCTGTCCATTGTGGTGAAGTGCGATGCATCTAGAAGGAGGTGCACCTTTGTGGTTGTTCCACACTGGTTTACATGGAGATGCATTCTCTCTTCCTTGGGGAGTGGACCTTCTATCCTGCCCAATTCCTCATTGTTTAATCTTGGAAGTGTCTTGACTTCTTGTGAGCAATTGGGAAAAATGTTGAGACATGGCAAACTGTGATAGCCATTTAGATTGGGCTGGAAGTTGACCCTTGCAATCCACAAGAAAGGAAGTGTGTTGTTGAGTGAGAGTAGTGGTGTTGCATGTATCCAACACCTTGTCCTGAAGGAGAGATGGTTGGAAATCATGAACCAACTCAGAGGGGTGTGAGATGGTGACCTCTTCTTCCAGGAGGAGAAGCTCATAGCGTTTGAGACTGTTCACATTTACAACATAGTGAATAGCCAACTGTCCTGGAAATTCGACGCTATAAGAATTGTCTCCAACATGGTGTAAAATTGTGTGAGGAACATACCAAAGGGGTTTCGACTTGTGATAACACTGGGACTGAAACCATTGGCGCTCGATGTGAAACCGGATAGAGTGGCTTCTTATGCACATCATGATGAGCCGCCTTATAATGTTGTTGGGAATCCTGTAAAGACTCGGAAACTTGAGCTATTTTATGAGCTAAGGTTTGCAAAAAGGATGAGGCAGAGGTTTTATCTTTTTGTTGTCGAGGAGTACCAGAAGGTTGGAGTTGTAAAGGAAACTCATAGGGGACAATAGTTTGATACCCAAAGAAATATTTGAAAGGGGACAAGCTAGTAGAAACATGAAATTCCTTATTATAACTGTGTTGGACAATGTGGAGGGTGGCATCCCACTATTTGGATTTGGTAAAATGAATGCATAGGGCATGGACAAGGCTATGGTTAACAACTTCAGTTTTTCCATCCGTCTATGGATGGAAATAAGTGGAGTATTTGAGGTGACTCCACAAGAGAGAGAAAAGATTTTTCCAAAATGTACTGAGGAAATGGGCATCACGATCAGAGATAATACTATAGGGGAGACCAAAATGAGTCTACACATGAGTGAAAAGAGATCTGCGGTTTGAGTAGCAATAATAGTCTTAGTGAAAGGGACAAAAATACCCATTTTGGAGAAGTGACACACAACCACCCAAATGGTATCATGATGACGAAAGGTCATTAGAAAACTAGTGATGAAGTCCATAGAGATAGATTTCCAGGGATGGGAGGGAATAGGTAACGGTTGATAAAGGCCATACTTGCAGTTAGACGACTTATGTTGACTGCAGAGGGTACAAGCTCAAATAAATTTCTCAACTTGGTGTTATAAAGTAGGCCAAAACAAGTGATGTTGAAGATGATAAATAGTTTTGAATGTGGTGAAGTTCCTACCATAAGAGGAAGTGTGGGATTCGCGAATGAGAACAAGGAGATCATCAGTAGTAGGCACACATGGCTTGTCAATCTTATACAACTAACCATATTGAATGTGATAGTCTAGGAAAGGGATCTCATTAATGATAGTAAGTTGTTGCCAGGCATTCTAGATGGTACTAAACAAATGGTCAGAGGCATACAAGGGCTTCCAATATTCATAAGAAGCACAACAAACATACAAGATTTGAAGTATATGAGGAGTGGGTCAGCTAAGAAGATCAGCCATGTGATTGGTGGCTCCTTTCTTATATTTGATGACCAAGTGGAGTTGTTGTAGATAAGAATCCAACTTCAAGTGACGATGTTCCTCGAGCTTAGACTAAGAATTAATAAAATTCAAAGGATGATGATCAGTATGAAGAATGGTCTCCTTTCCCAAGATATAGTGGTGCCATTGTTTTAATGCTTGGACCAAGATTTAAAATTCCTTATCATAGGTATTGTAGTGTTGTTTGGCTTGAGCCAATGTATCAGAATGATAAGAAATGATATGTCCTCCCTGTTTAAGAACTACACCAATCACATGTTGAGAGGCATCAGACTCAATTTCAAAAGGTTGGTGAATATCAGGAAAATGGACGATAGGTGTTGAAAAAAGGGCCTCTTTAAGGAATTGGAATTGTTCCTCAACCATCAAAGTCCAAAGAAAAGTGGATTGATTGGCCAAATGATGAAGGGGCTTAGCAAACTAAGAGAAGTGAGGAATGAATTTCTAAGTTGTACTAGAATCAACATAACTAGGATGATGCAAGCATTATATTTAAGTTGTATGCCCACCTCTAATTTGTACTAGCAAGATGCTCCTCAGGCCACTGTATCAACAACTCCAACCATCTACATCATATCTAAGTTTTACTAGCATGATGATATATATCATGATCATATATAGTATGACCATATCTAAGTTGTACTAGCATGATACAGATCCATAGCTCACTAATAGTCCATGATGCCACATATCAATGGTCCCTCCCAACTGATGAAGTTATCTCCTCCCTTTCAACTAAGGGATAAATCTCCACGATCCCTAACTTGTCCCTCAAGTATGAAAACTTTATATTGGACAAAGGCTTCATCAAAATATCTATAGTGTGCTCATCAATGGAGATATATTGGAGAACTACTTCTCCCCTATGGACTTTATCACGATGAAAATAATACTTGATCTCAATGTGATTATACCTATCATGGAACACTAGGTTCTCTGAGAGCTTCACACAAATCTGGTTATCACAATATATCATATTTGAATACAACACCTAATCAAACAATCTAGAAACCAACTTATGGAGCCACACTCCTTTCGTACAAGCATCACAAGCTACAATATAATCTGCTTCTGCAGTGTTGAATGCAACAAAATTTTGTTTTCTACTATCCCATGAAATCATAGCAGAACCCAAACTGAAACATAGTCCATAAGTACTCTTTATATATTATGCACTTCCTACCCAATCTGAATTGGTAAATCCATGCATCTTTGCTTCAGTGTTTGAGGCATATCTCAAACCATACATTATCGTCCCACGAAGATATCTGAAGATATGCTTTGCAACCACCCAATGATCTTGTCTAGGCTCCACCTGGAACTGGCTCAACATGTTCACAAGAAATCATATGTCCGACCTAGTATTTACCAAGTACATCAAGGAGGCAATCAACTATCGGTATAGGGATGAGTCTATTGGATCATAATCATAGTCTCTCAACTTCCTCAAATCTGTTACCATGGGAGTTTCCATGGATTTGCAATCCATCATCCAAAACTTTTGAAGGATATTTACAATGTACTTTCCTTTTCCTAGGAAGACTTCACCACGCTTCTACCACACTTCTAGTCCCAGGTAGTAGTGCATGAGACCAAGATCCTTCATATCAAATTCAATGGATAACCCCTTCTTACACTGAATAATGAGAGGCTTTGCACCTGTCAAGAACAAGTCATCAACATATAACAATAGAATAATAGGTGCATTGTTCACAACCTTGTAATAGATATTTGGATCAACATGACTCTTGGAAAATCCAAGTCTCGTCAAACAACTATGAATGTCTACATACTAATATCTTGGAACTTGCTTGAGTCCATACGGGGCCTTATTTAATCTACATACATGGGTTTCTTTTGAGTGTACCTAAAAACATTGAGGTTTCTCTATATATACTTCTTCCTCAATCACTCCATTGAGAAAGGTGGTCTTTACATCCATCTCATGTAAAATCCAACCCATGGAAGCTCCTAGAGATATTATGGCTCTGATAGATGTATATATGGAAACTCTAGCAAATGTCACATCATAATATTCTCCCTCCTACTGGGAGAAACCTCTAGCCACAAATCTCACCTTGTACTTATCAATACTTCCGTCTACAACATGCTTTATCTTATAAACCCACTTTAAAGTGTCTACATACTTTTCTCAACACAACTTCCCATATATCATTCTTCATGATGGATTGGTATTTTTCCATCATAGCCTCCTTCCATTCTTTTTTCTTAATTTCTTCCTCAAAGGTGGAAGGTTATGCATTAACCAAATTTGTCATGAGTGCCACATAACTGGTGAACATTTTTGGTTTCTTTCATTTTTTGAAAGTACCAATGGGAGCCTTATGCTTTTTTGCTTCCTGCAAAGTAGTTTCAATCCATGCTGGTCGTTTTCTTATCTTACGTATAATAGTTGGTTCCACATATCCATGTGGTGGTTCTTGTTCTTCATTAGGTTGTTCTATAGAACATGTACTTTCTTCTTTGGTATCTTCATGTTCCTCTTTTTCGTTCGATTTTATAGATTATTATATAAACATCTTAAATGAAATCCTTTCATCAAAAGTTGTGTCTCTACTTATTTCAATCTTATGTTGGCCTAGAATATAGATTTTATACGCTTTTGATGGTTCATTATAACTAACAAATATTCCCCTCTTTCCTGAGGGTTACAACTTTTTTCTCTTATCCTTGGGAACATCAATGTATACAAGACATCCAAATATTCTCAAGTGTTCAATGTTTGGCTTCTTTCTTGAGAAGGCTTCTTTAGGAGTCATGTTCTTCAATATTCTATGTGGACTTCTATTCCTAACATAAACAATTGTCATAGATCCTTCTCCCCATAAGAACATAGATAAGTTATGATCATTAATCATTGCCTTGAATGATTATTCAATGGTTTTGTTCTTTCTTTCAACCACACCATTCTGTTGAGGATTGTGAGGGACAATGAGGTCCCTCCTAATCCCGACTTATTTACAATAGGAACAAGATCATTGGAGGTGTATTCTCCTCCATTATTAGATATTATTGTATTGATCTTATTATATGTTAGGTTCTCTACTTCATCCTTGAATTATTGGAATTTGCGAAATAATTCACCCTTAGTATTTAACAGATACAACCATGTCTTTCTTGAGAAGTCATCTATGAACATTACATAGTAAATAAATCCTCCTAGAGACTTCACTGGCATAGGTCCACATACATCTGTATGTATTAGGTCTAAGATCCCTTTTGATCTATTCTCACTGCTTGTGAAAGGTTTCTTAATGTTCTTCCCAAGTGCACATCCTCTACACACACCTTCATGTACTGAATGTAATTATGGTATGCCTACAACCATCTATTTCAGGATGGAAAGGCTTGATAATGAAGGTGAGCATATATTATATGCCATAACTCACTAGGGTAGATTTCGTCACGTACTAGGGATTGAGTATTCTAAACTAGGAGTTTATATAACTTTCCTTCATGGATTCCAATAACTCTAGAATTTTCTATCTTGGAGTCTTTAGACCATACAAGAAATTTTGCATCCACAAAATCTACTCTATCTCCTTTCTCTTCCAAACAAGAAATAGATACTAGATTCGTTTTCAAACCAGGAGGATACAAAACATTACTAAGATGGATAGAGTTGTATGATTCCATTTTGATAGTAGCTTGTCCAATTCCCTTGACTGCATAAAAGTTCTTGTCTCCAAGCTCCACTTTATGAGGTGTCTTCTTTTCCTTCATGCTTGAGAAATTCTTACGGTCACTTGTCATATGCCTTGAAGATCCACTAATGATCATCCATGTGTGATATTCAATGGTTCTAGTAAGAGCCGAATAATAGAAGAAATACGATTCATCATTCTTTGTCCTCTTTGAGGGTTCTTCATCATTGCTAGCTGATGAGTGATGTCTCTCTTTTCTCTTCCTTGTTAGTTTAGGACAATTCCTTTTTTAGTGGCCATAATCATGGCATTAAATGCATTGTACCTTCGACATATCTCTCTTGAACTATTTAGGGTTTCTCTTAATTCCCGAAATATTCTAGTCTCGTCAAAGGTTACACATAAAGCTTAATACTTCCCGTAGCTACCGTAACATCAAAATTAGCCTCCATGGATAATCCTTTGACTAGAATATAACATTCTGGAAGCAAGAGAAAACTTAAACAGATGTGTGAAAACCATAGAAGACAAGTCAACTTAGCATAATAAGTAATATTGAAGTATTATATGTAGAAAGGGATAGGTCAACCCTATTTGAAGAGACACATGTTCACCTAGCCAAATTAGTATAAATAGCAGACGCTCCAGCTCATTTATATGCACAATCAGGCATCCAGAAGCAAGGCACAAGTGTTGAGGAGGAGTTGCAGCAACTATAGGTGTGCAGTAATTCCTTGTTCAGTCTTTTGGTACTCTATCTTGTGAACTACTTGAGGAGAATATACACTACCTTAGATTATCTATTGGTTCTAGTGAGGTTTCCTAGAATCATTTATCTAGCAAAGGTTAAGGTGCTCGGTGGTGGCTTTGTGCCTATGGTTGGGTGACAATGGTGTAGCATTATATATGGTGAAATAAGAAAAATATTTTAATAGTTTATGGGCCCACACCACCTCCAAAATAGTCTAACCACTAGAAGGTAGATCCAAAACTCTCTATCCAGCTTGTTGTAGCATAATTATAGTTGCAACTAGGGTTTCTAATCTTACAACAACAACAAACCCTAACGTGATTCTTCAGGCATTTTAAGTGAAGTGTTTGGCATAATTCTTGGATATCCTAGTGTGCCCTAACCCAACGCATCTCCTGGTGCCCTCAACCATAAAAATGTCAAATTTGAATTTTTGGGTCAAAGCAAATGTTTGACGAGTCAAAATCAAAGTTTGACTGGTGAAAGTCAACGTTTGAATCGTCAAATTCAATGTTTGAATGGTGAAAGTCAAGGTTTAACTGGTCAAAGTCAAAATATTGGTCAAGGTCAAAGTCAAAGGTAGTCATGACTTCCTCCATAAAATAAGAGTGGCGCAGTAGAAGCATGGTCTCTTGGTAGAGCATTGAAGACAAAGATTGACATCATCCTTGCAAAGAAAAAAGGGAAAAATTATGGAACCACGGATTGAAGAGCAGGCATCAAAGGATGAAGAGTTTGATTTTTGGAGCTTCCAAGCACATGATCCAGATTATTTTCGGCACAAAATGAGAGCGGAGATATAATAAAGAAATATTTAGAGATATTGCAAGAGAGACAACAATATAACAGAGATATAGAGGAAATAAACAAGATTCATAGATATACAGTAATACACGATTTCTATTAATGAAATAAATGCATAGAGACTGTAAAATTATAGAGTGAAAGACTCGCTAGAATGGTGGCAGCTGATCTCTGAGAAGAGAAGTGACGACTACTCGCATTCTCCAGAAGATGATTACAATGAGGCTCTGAAGGCCTTTTTTTACAATAAGTAGGAATGCCAAAACCCTTAGACATCCAAAAACCTAACCCTAGGAGATGAAGCGCCAAAAGTCATGTGGGCCCCGTTTGGGTAAGTTAGTACATCAACATCCCAGGGTCGTAACTTTTGCATACGATCTTTGTTTTAGGTGTATGATATCCCATTGGAAAGGTATCATTGAGGAGATTCATTTTAGCAATAATATCAAAGGAATCTACATATTTCAAACCTGTTTTCGCAAAAAACATCATTTAGGGCCTCAAAATGGCCCCGGAAGTTAAAGCCTGCTAAAAATAGTAAATTACCAAAATTTCCAAAAAACTATTTTGAGCCAGTTGGAAAAGGTGGGTGGCCACCGGTATCCACCTGGATCAATCCTGCCTCCTTAGGAAGCAATGGTCTCCATTGCTTTGAGTGCCCGAGGGAGAGGAAAAAGTGTTTATTGAATCTGAATCTTGGTGAGTTGCTTGCCTTGCTGGAGACGTCATGTTGCTCAGTTTGTGGAAGTTTTTCAAGGACTTGTTGAGGCTAAGGCTGTTTAAAAAGTCGAGCTACACGAGAGGACGATGTGCAGAAGGAATCTTTGGATTTTCGTACACCCTTTTCAACCTTCTTCTATTGGATAGAAGGTGCTTGTGGCAAGGCTGTAGTGGTTGCAGTGTCCTTCTGTTCCCCTTTTGAACATATTGTGAAGAAGCAAAAATTTTTAGTATGAGATACTACTTTGCAACACGTTTTAGGTGGAAAGACAGTCGAAACTACCTCTAGTATTCTGTAGAGATGACCCCCTAGAGAAACAATGACACTATGGGGTCGAGACTCATAAACAACATGGCGTCTCCACATATATGGCTAGCCCAAGAGAACATCACAGACATCCAGTGGGGCAGCATTACATAATACCTCATCCTTGAAGGGTTGGATGCCGTATAATAATCGACACTGTTGGTTGACATGAAGATCTCGTCCTTGGTGAAGCCACCTGATGTTGTATGGTTGTGGGTGTGGTGTTGTCGAAAATCCCAACTGTTTGGCAACCTCTGTTGAGATGAGGTTCTTCTGGCTTTCGTTATCAACAGTAAAATGTAGCGGGGTCGCCTTCACCCACATCTGTGAATGAAAAAGTCGATCCCCCTCTTCAGGATCTGTTGGTTCTTCTCATTGAATTTTTGCGGTCGCGACAATAACAGTGGGGTCTCCGTCAATGATCAGTTCTTTACTAGTATTTTCAGAATCAGATTCTGAATCAGGGTTCGGCTCCTTGTCTTTGATCTTGACCACCATTGACTGTTTATAGCGACATTCATCGGTGTTGTGCCAGGGGATTTTGTGGAAATTGTACCATTTTCCGGTGTCCTTCTTTGTCTTCCTGTGACCCTTCTTTTCCTATGAATTGGACTAGTTTTCGGGAGACTATTTGTTAGGGCCATATTTGTCATACTTTGGTAGTTGCGGATTTGGAGACCCAAAATCTCGTTTGTTCTGGTGCTTAAATTTCTACTCGATTTTAATATCATATCGATAAGAAGCACCGAGTGATGAGATGTCCAGAAAATCGATTTCAGTTTGGATGGATCTGTGTAGAGCCCCACGGTATTTCAAAACCAAATGTCGTTCGGAGTCTTTGATACCCATCTTGGTGCACAAGGTATGGAAGGTATTGGTGAACTCCAAAACTGATTGGCCCCTCTCTTTTCATAGTGTGGTCCATCTCATGTATTGGTCCTCATAGTTTCCAACAAGGTAATATTGTTCCTTTACCATATCCACAAAAAAATCCCAAGTGGGCTCAACCTTATATATTTCAGACTCCTTTGTGGAAATATTCTCCCAATAAGTTTCCCACCAATGTTTGACACGGGGGAGAGATTTAAGGAGTGCGAAGGTGATCTTTTCTCTATCGAAAAAATTGTGAACAGAGAAATAACCTTCTAGCAGGTTTAACCATTTGTCTAGAGCTTCTGCATCTATTTATCCTTCAAATACAGGAATATCAAAATTAACTTGTACCTTGAAAGGAGAGGTGCTTCCAAAGTGGTTGTTTGATGAAGATGTGCTTGTTTCTATCAGCAGGCGTTGAAGGATGTGGGAAAAATTCTCCATCATTTTGTCCCTCTATCGCGTGAGGGCTTGCTCAAGCAATAGATTGATAGGATTGTCTACTCCGTCGTTTTTATTTTTTTCTGCCATTGAGGGTTTCTTGGGTGTGCGAGAGAAATTGTCCTCAACAGAGAGAAGCTCAAGACCCAACTTTCTATACTCAGACCTCGTCGGGGACATGCAATGAAAAAATGATCAAGAACAACCTACTCTAATATGACTAATCCGGATTATTTTCGACACGAAATGAGAGTAGATATATTATAAAGAAATATTTAGAGATATTGCAAGAGAGACAAAAATATAACAAAGATATAGTGGAAATAAAAAAGATTCACAGATATAGAGCAACACACGATTTCTATTAATGAAATAAATGTAAATAAACTGTAAAAGTACAGCGTGAAAGACTCGCTAGAATAGTGACAGCTTATCTCTGAGAAGAGATGTGATGCCTACTCGCATTCACCAGAAGATGATCATAATGACGCTCTGAAGGTCGTTTCTTACAATAAGAAGGAATTCCAAAAACCCTAGACATCCAAAAACCTAACCCTAGGAGATGAAGCGCCAAAAGTCACGTGGGCCCCGTTTGGGTAAGTTAGTACATCAACATCCGGGGGTCGTAACTTTTGCATACGATCTTCGTTTTAGGCGTATGATAACCTGTTGGAAAGGTATCATCGAGGAGATTCAGTTTAGACACAATATCAAAGAAAATTCCATATTTCAAACCTGTTTTCCCAAAAAATATCATATAGGGCCTCAAAATGGCCCCGTAAATTAAAACCTGCTAAAAATAGTAAATTACCAAAATTGTCAGAAAACTGTATTGAGCCAGTTGGAAAAGGTGGGTGGCCACCGATATCCACCTGTATCAGCACATGAATGTGGAGTAGGAGAAACAATAAAAATAAACTATTGCATATGTAAATCTCTGGAAAGAGAAGGGATCTTTGTCCAAGAAGCAATCATAGATCTAGAAAGATCTCATATCTAACACATTCAGAGGATCAACACACTCTCCAGGTTGGAAATAATATTGTCTCAAAAGAAAAGCAACTCAAGGGGAACAATAGGGAGACTCCAGGTTTGCATATCGAATTTGATATTTTTATTGTTTCTTAAGTATTGCAATCCTTTTTATTTTATTAATGCTAGAACAAATGAATACTTAGTGGCATGTACTATTAATATAAATTCTTATTGTAATTAATTTCAATATGAACTAAAATATCCTCTAGGATATATTTCTTCTTCTTGTTCTCAGGCAGGACACCTTGGTAATTCTATAATGAATTACTATGAAATTTATGTGTTCTTAAATAAAATGCTATTATATTGGAAATATGTTTTATCTTGTTGTTCTTGTTTCAGGCAGGTTATCCAACGTATTCTAGGAAGGTTACCACATAAAATAAAGACTTGAAAGGACTCATAGGGAGTCATTGATCAAGAAGAAGCAAGGTTTCGTGACACTTTGCAGGATGCATAGGGGCATGCAACAGATGGAAGAATGTTTCAAGGATTCTCTTAGTTAGAGGGAGTTGATGACAAAATTTGAAAAGAAGGATATTGTAGGTTCATGACGAGTTGTAGGATCCATGCCGAGTTGTAGGGAGTTTTGTCTATTTTTTGGATTCATGCCAAGTTGTAGGCTTTGTGCCGAATTGTAGGCCTTGTGCTGAGTTTTAGGCTTCATGTTGAGTTTTAGGCTTAATGTCGAGTTGTAGGCCTTGCGCCGAGTTGTAGGATTTATTCCAAGTTGTAGGCTACTCCAGTGAGATGGTCTGGTATGTTGAGTTGTTTCTACACTAGTGAGACAATCTGGTATGCTAGTGGCATAGTCGAGATCATGTATGGTTGTGATGGTTTTGCTCGTAATATGATCTGTGTGATAGCATGTGTAGCTCTAGTGATTCTACTGGTCTACAAGACCATGTAGGTCTTGCCCATGCCATGTGAGATGGACGGATAATGATGATACTAATGATTATACTCACAACATGGGTGTAGACATGGGTTATCACATCATGTGGGTGTAGCCCATGACAATGATGGTGACACACACTACGAGGTGTAGCTCTAGTGTTCTCTAGTGGGTTGTGGCCCCTAGATGAGATCGATAGGTGCACATGAGTGTAACCATGTGTGACATAATGATGCTACCAGTAGCATCATCTATGTAACCATGACGAGAGGATCATGGCATACCAAGCAAGGCTATGAAGACTAGAAGGGAACATCATGGTTAAATACCTCCATAGCTAAGAGGGAGTGTTTATGTTTTGGTAGCTTTGGGAGGTATTAACCTCCATGGATAAACCTTTTACTAGAATAGAATATTTCAAAAGAAAGAGAAAACCTAAACAGAGGTTTGAAAACCTTGGAAGACAAGTCGGCTCAACAAAATAAGTAATATTGAATTATTATATGCAAAAAAGGACAGGTCGGCCCTATTTGAAGAGACACATGTTCACCTGGACATATTAGTATAAATAGGAGGCGCTCCAACTCATTTTTATACACACTCAGTCATCCAGAATCAAGGCGCAAGTGTTGAGGAGGAGGTGCAGTAGTTGCAGGTTTGAAATAAATCCATGTTCATTGTTTTGGTACTCTATCTTGTGTGCTACCTCTGGAGAAGGTGCACTACCCTGGTTTATGAGTTGGTTCTAGTGAGGCTTCCCAAAATCATTCTATCTAGCAAAGGTTAAGGTGCTCGGGGGTGGATTTGTGCCTATGGTTGGGTGAAAATGGTGTATCATTGTCTATGGTGAAATGAGAACAATATTCTAATAGGTCATGGTCTAATTCTAGGTATAGGTCTAGGTCTTTCCATTCCTTTCCATGTATAGGTCTTTCCATGTCTAGGTCTTACCATGCCTAGTTCAAGGCCGTGTCTCGCCATGTCTTTCCTTTCCATTCCTTTCCTTGCAATGTACCAAACTTACTAGTGTGTGAGAGTGTGATAGGGAGAGAGAGGAAGATAGAGAGGGGAGGTAGAGAGAGAGTTTGAGGGAGAGAGAGGAAGGGATATAGGGGCGGTAGAGAGAGAGAGTGTGTGAGATTGTGAGAGGGAGAGAAAGGAAGACAAAAAGTGGGGTAGATAGAGGGGTAGATGTAGACGAGCGGGGTAGGAGTGTGAGAGGGAGAGAGAGGGAGACAAAGTGGGGGGGTTGGGGGTAGAGAGAGATAAAGACTGAAAAGGGGCACAGTGGGGGAGAGAGAGGGAGGGGCATTCAAAGTGAGGGGGGGTAAAGGAGTAGATGTAGGAAAGAGAGATAGAGAGAGAGAGATAGTGGGAGGGAGGGAGGTATGAATACAAGTAGAATAGGAAATAGGAGCACGTGTGCATGCCTGGAACATGTGTACACTCCTAGAGCACATATGTGCTAGGAATGCATGCACATTCCTGTAGTGCACACTCATTCATAGGAACATGCATGTGCTATTTAGAATTCAAATTTTTTGGGTGGGAATGGCATATCTAACATACGTGTATGCTGACTTGGTTTCCTTAGATTTAGGTTTGGGATGAAAAACCTAGTGGTTTGATTTGCAAATAGATACAAACCTCCATTTTTATGAATACCTCTCTATACCTTTGTTTTTGACATTATTTTTCTATAGGCTACAGAAATGCATTGTTGATGAAACTAAAAACATAGATAGAGTCACCTATGAAGATTACACACACAGGCACATATATATACATATTGTTTATTTCTTTTAATCTATTTTTGTTATATCCTTGAAAGACTAGGAGGGTCTTAACATTCTCAAGAAAAAATGTTTTTTTTAGATCCTTGATATTGGTGTCTTCTAGCTTAGTGTATAACTCACTTTAGAAATGGTTAAGCTAACAAAGAGTTATATCATAAATAAAAGAGGTATGTATTCTAGGATTTTTATATATGGGTAGAGAAAAATAGATTAAAAACAATATATATATTGATTGTTTATTGTTTTTAATCTATTTTTGTCTAATAATATATCAAAATCCTAGAATACATACCTCTTTTATTTATGATATAACTCTTTGTTAGCTTAACCATTTCTAAAGTGAGTTATACACTAAGCTAGAAGAGACCAATATCTAGGATCTAAAAAAAATCTATTTTTCTTGAGAATGTTAAGACGCTCCTAGCCTTTCAAGGATATATTCACTTTCATAATTTAAAAATATATATATATAATTAATATTATTAATTTTGAAAAAATACACCTCACTAGAACAATGGGTTCTCTACAACTATACAATTTTTTTCCATGTTTGCATTGCCACTAACTTGTCATGAGAGACCATCATCAGCTTGCACATGCCCATAACTTACTTGATCTCCTAATGATATAAAGAACTAAAATTCTATTACATTTAGATACCCACAATTTCATATGTAGTAAAAATATAACTTACATGATCTCCTAATGATGTAAATAAGTAAAAGTCTATTGCATTTAAGTACCCACAATTTTGTATGTAGTAATAATATAACTTACATGATCTCCTAATGTAAATAACTAAAAACATGTTGCATTCAAGTACCCACAAGTTCATATGTAGTGTTTTATAGAAAAGGACATGAAAATACACTTGTATGGGCTTGGAATGATCTTTAGGATTTTTGCATTAAGTCCATAAGTGAAAAACTAAATAAGTTGCAAAGTTGATTTATTGATTTACCTTTGAAGAACCTATTAGAGTTGGTGTCCAACTCCAATTACTAAATTATTCATACTTCTATCACTCTAACTTTCACACCCTAGGTAATCAAATTTACTCAATAAAAAGCTCATCGAGCCAAGACCAAAAATGGATAATGTTCTATCTTAATTATATTTTAGGAGCAAATCCTATATTTTTAAAATATTAAAAATTAAAAAATATGCATAATAAATATAACATTAAAGTATATCAAAATAATTAAATTAAAAATTAAAATGAATCTATATTAATTGTATTATATATAAATAAAAAATTAAAATATTTCCATTAAAAAAATAAAAAAAATAAAAAAATAAAATGCATAAATCAAGTGTGCGAGAAAACATGGACACATGAACTCAAGATTAAAAAGTTTCACTTGGAGACTACATGCGACAACCACATTGAGGATCCTATGGACAAAATGCCATGTCCAAGGAGAGTTGCGCATAGGTGTCATACTAGTCCATGAAAAAGCTGTCAAACTCAAACTGATTCATGTTGTGGGCTTGGATGCCTCTATCTAACTCTAATCCCAGATTTTCCACCTACATAATTAAGAGATGTGAACTTTAGTCTTATTGAGACAACTATGAAGCCATGGTTTGTGCACTTCAAGTTTCAAACCCGAGCATCACACATGCTAATCCAAGGGCCTTGGTAGGAGACAGAGTTAAATTCTTTGATTCTGTTGAGATATGTGCACCTCTGGACATTACTGTCATAACTATTAACAGAAATAATAGCATTGACAGAAACGATTGGTAATAGCCAGGGTTTGTAACTAGGGAGATAGGATTGGATAATGATGATGAAATTTGTGGTCACAAAGAATGGCTTAAATGGCCAAAGTTCTGGCCAAGTATCAACAAAGTTTCTTAAAAAGAACCAAGTATCATTTAGGCACCACTGTTTGCAATAGTCACCCACCATGGACTATTTTCTACATGACTATGTCGACATATAGTTCTGCCAGAGGCTCAACATGCATAGAGGAGATGGTGAGGGCTATGAGTTATGTTATTGATAATGGGTCAGCGTTCTATTGGGCACCATTGAATGGGTGAGCGTTCTATTCAGCTAGATACAAGACTTCATATATGTTAATAGGACTAAGGAATATTATGCTAATTCTCCACAGCCAAAAATATGGTGGATTTGCTGCTTATTTCCTGCAAAATACTATCTATTAGCCGAAATATAGATAACTTTGTATTATTTGCATATTTTGCATTGAAAAAATATAGAGGGCTAGCTGGTTATTTGCAATTTTGGCTACAAAATGTTTTTTGGTTGGTCGAAGATACATAGGATTTGCTGCTTATTTACATTTTTTTTTGGTGAAATTCTTTCTATTTAACTGAAAATATACTTGATGTCTGGAAGAAGCTATGCCAAACATGGAATCTGTGAGGAATGCTTTATTTGTCCAGGTTAGATGTCATCATTGGAATGGTGAAAAAAGTCACTTAAAAAATGTCTCTTTGCATTGAGGCTAGGCTTACTCTGCTGAAATTAAATTTGAAATTCATCGAAATCTATGTTTCAGATAATTAATTTTATGAGACCGTGGCTCACTGTTGAATTTGTTGTAGAATGGTAACTATTTGCAAATCCAGGTCTCATAGAGAGATTCAAAAATAAGCATCAACACTATGCCATCAAAGTCATAGCAAGACACCTCACCTTGTTTATAGGGTATTCTCCTGAGAGGAAAATATACTTCTCGAGACTAGGAAAACCATTTGGGAAACTGATCCAGAATCCTTGACATGGAAAATTATATTTTGCAAATGATAGAAGTGGTTGCTATGTAGGTGAAAAAAGCTTTAGACAGTGGAAGATTTCATTTTGAAAAATAAAAGATTAATATAGCCTCAAATAATCCAAATAGGCAGTAAAATTTAAAAACAGATTTGTTTTAGTAATCAAAATTTATAAAACGTTTAAAACCTATACAAAGTTTTCCTGAAGTCAATTCAATTTCCCTGCAAAGACCAATAACATACCTATATGTACATTGTTTTAATGTTAATGTAATTAAAGCCAAATTCCAAAATCAACCACTTATAAACCAGTAAGCAGAGTATGTAACCACAACTGTATCAGCCAATCCAAACAGCTCTGGATTTTCTTCTTACAGTAACCGTGCTCATAAAAAGAAAACAGAAGCACCACTACGATGAGAGGAAACAACCTTCTTATGATATCAACGGAAAGAAAAGTACATTCGAAGAAAAAATGCTTGGATTTGAAAACATGTCTCAATGTGTTGTAAATACAAGAAAAATACCTGTATGTGACTCGGAGCACCAGCAGCTTGAGCTTGTAGAAGAAAAATATTTACAGAAATATGTATTATAATGATAGACTAGAAACTAAGTCAAGATGGAGAACAAGAAAACTGTTAAAAATATCTATTATAATGATAGACTAGAAACTAAGTCTGGATGGAGAACAAGAAAACTGTTAAAAATGGATTTTGTTTTTGGTAACCTACATCACAAAAATGCCTC
>SNQJ01S0194907.1:9637-21614 GCA_010110895.2 Picea sitchensis | reverse complement strand
TGTGATAAAAAAGGTTTTGACTGAAAATAAGAAAGCATGGAATATCCATTTAAAATATGCTCTATGGGCTAACAGGATAAGTACCAAAAGATCAATTGGGATTTCCCCTTTTCAGATGGTATATGGCACCGACATCATTTTACAAATAAATATTGCTCTGACAGTAATGAAACTATGGTAAGATTCAAATGAAGAACCCAACGATGTTACCAGGAGGATAAACCAGCTGGTTGAAGTTCAGGAAAATTGGGCCGAAGTAAATGAAAGGTTACAGAGATATCAGGATAACATGAAGGCCTTATTCGATCGAAAAGATAAAGATAGAGATTTCCTCCCTGACGATTTGGTCTTGAAATGGGAATCCAGGAAAGAAGACATTGGTAAACATGGCAAGTTTGATCCAATCTGGTCCATCCCATATAATATTTCGGCTTCTGAGGGAAAAAATGCTTTTTTATTAGAAAATATTGATGGAGACATTCTCAACGCCCCTGTAAACAGGCGACACCTTAAACACTTCATGCAGTAATATGTTTCTGAATTATCATTGTACATACTGGTTTGTTTTCATGCTTACTCTATAGTTCCATTTCTTTCGGTAAGTTTTTCCATTTCTGAAAAAAAGTAAAAAAATTGATTCATAAGATTTCCTAATAATTAGTATGCTAATTTATTTCGCAGGAAATTTGTTGACCAACCAAGAGAATAGAGATGCTAAAAAGGTGACGGGCACAAATAAATGTATTAAATATCTTCAAATGAAAAAGGTAATAAATTAATAGCCTTTTTGGCTGACAACATAAGAGTTACCAAGGTATGAGATTCTGCTCTAAAAATTCAAGCTAAATTACTCTGAGAGATACAAATGAATAAATCATTATCTCAATTGATGCTAATGTTATCACTGAAAATTTTCAAAATAAGGAAGTAAAAAAGAAAGGGGGACTTAAGGAAAAGTTATAAAGACTAACTACGAAAATCTTTAAGAGTGGTCATGTGTGAGGTAGTTTTTCTAAAGCCCTTTACTTTCCCCTTAGTCACGGTAAAGCTCGCTTCTCGCTTGACCCTGGATGTTTTATCATAAGTTCCTTGAGTAAAGAAATGTCTCACTTTGGTTTCAAAAATTCTCAAACAAACCTTTAAAAACGAGAATAGGTTGAGTTTATAGTTCTTTAACTTTAGCTGAGCCAGAAGTATGTCTAGGTTAATCCTAACCTTATTAACCTTCCTAACAAGAATAAATTGATTGGTTTTGCTCAAGGAAATTCCTTAACAATATGTCAAGAATTTCCCCTCAAGAATTTCCCTGAAGCCCATGATGTTTGAAGGCAAGAGAGAAGGTTAGTCCAACAATTTTTAAGTGAGTTGACAGGCCTCTGTTGTCAAAAAATTCAAGCAGATATCTTCCCGAGTATATTACATACTGATTGATTGCCCCCACTTCATATTAAAAGAAAACATATAGAGACATATGGTGAAAGGAAATTCAATTTTGATTGCCCCCATCTAGTCCAAAGAGATGAAGAAAGTAAATTCATTATATTGATTGCCCTCATATCAACATTTAAATGCTAGAAAACAATGAAGTGGTGAAAGGAAATTCAATATGGGAAGTCTGATAACTTCACCGGGGTACTGAACAAGCTCGTTGGCAGTGAACCAATATCTTATATCTGATAAGGCTGTTATACATGAATTACAAGATGCTATAGTAACTTTTCTTCTTTCAGTTGGATTCACATTATAGGTTTCTGGGATCCCCTAATTTGACACATTGAAATCACTTTACCTTGATGGAAACAAAATCAAGTGAAACCTAGTATAACGATTAATTTAGTTTTGATTATCTTACACAGATCTGAGGTCAGTTTCAGAAAAGGAAATCTATTGATAACCTAACTCGAGAACATCAGATGTTTTATTTTTGAAGAATTTTCAAAATCAAATGTGGAGATCCTAAAATCTTGTTTCGATTCTTCTCCTGGTCTGTTTCACAAAGTTGAATTATTGTCCCCATTTACCCAATGAAGGCACCTGGTATACATGTTCTTCTTGTCCCACAAGGAAACAATATCCCTAGATGGAGCCTAATGTTGACACAAAGTTTAATTTTTTACCTTTTTAATCTGAAACTTCACCTTTTTCTAGTCATGGAGCTGCCCTTAGTCCTAAAAAAGAGTCAGAAGTATTTCGATTTTTTTTTGGATTTCGGGATTCGGATTTTTACAAGGCATGATCTTTAGTTAGAAAATCCAGAGTCCCGGTGCTGAAATCCCGAAAAGTATTTATATTAAAGTAATAAAACAAAAAAAAGAAAAAGTGGGTGCTATAAGTCCCGACGCACGTTTCACAAAGCATCCTTTAGTCATGATTAATTAAACTCTTAAATGAAATCAACGATTCATTAATCTTTCACAATTTGGGTTTTCCTCTGTCAAAGTGCTTTCAAAATGTCAACCCTCGAGCGCCCGATCCCCAAATTTCCGAAAACGAAAAGAAAATCAATAAATTATTAAGCTCGATTAATTAAATGATGAATACAAGTGATTAGTTCCTAAATTAATCCCATCATGATTTCGCGATTCAGGGTTTGCTTATGACATACCTCATGGGTACAGGATCCCATAAATTATGAAATGCGAAATTGCGATTTTTTAACAAAGTTTAAAACAAAATTAATTTAGTTTAAAACGATATTAATAATGACTAAACTACTTTTCGTTTTTCGCATTTCAGGATTTGTTGAAAGCAGTCCTTTCGAAACTCCAGTTTGAAATCGTTGATATGCGACAGTATTAATAATGGGCAAATGGAGATATTTTTTATATGAAGGCGTATCTCCAGGCATATCTTCCTAATTTAAAACATTAATTCCTTATCGCCTGTAATAGTACGCTCATCTTAAGATAAAATAAAGGCTAATAAACGTTCAATAGTTCGAATTTCACTCTTGTTTTTTCAAGCAGGAGTGAGTTTCATTTATCCAGGCTTATATATTTTTCCTTTGCAAACAGGTTTCCAGTCTAAACGCGAACATTATGGCACCTAGAAAGGCACCTAAGAAAAGTGAAGAAGCAGTTGAAAGCTCGAGCCCAGAAGGAGATGGCGTGTCTGATACTACACCACATTCCATTGATTCCATCAAATCATGGAGGCAAATTTTCGAAACCTTGGACTACGAAATCAAGAATTTTCCCAATGATTCTGAAAGCAAACTCCGAGACATAGCAGAGTCCAAAATTCACAAATTAGCCACGCACCCACGACTCATGACATACAACGATATGATCAGTTGGGCTTTAGAGAGGACAAACGTGCATACGAGAAGAGTTTTGGACAACCAAGGGGTCGTCATCGGTTCTTTCAGACTGGAGCATATACAATTAATGTACAAACTGTCTCGCAATTCTAAGTACATTTATAATAGAGAGTTTGTAAGATAATTTCAAAGGAAAGAATGTACAGAGGCAGATAAAACATACCCCGGCATAATCAAAGACTGGTGGAGACACCCAACAAAATTCAGGGCCGATACCCATAACGTTTATGCCACAACCTCATTAAATGAGTACATGGTCTATGTGGCTATGATTCTATGTAGACGTTTTGGGAAGAAAAGTCCTATCCATTTACCTGCAGACTGGGTACCCCTTTTACATGAAGTAGTCGAAGGCTATAACTTCAATTGGAACAAAATTCTATTAGATAACCTAGATAAGGAGGTTATGGAGTATCAAACTGCGAGATCCAATGGCCAATTAGTAGCCTTTTTCATGTCAACATATATCATGGACGCTATATGTTTCACAACCCCCTTCCCTTTGATGAATTGGAGTTGGAACCCAACATGCACTGAACCTATTCATGAATATCATTCTAAGCTGTGGGAAGAAAATGCTAAGGATTATTTTTATGAAGTTTTTCATTTCGTGGTGATACATGTGCATCAGATGTTGTATGGTTGTGCACCCTCCTGTATTTCAGAGTCATTTATAGGAAACTTTAAGGCGGTTGTCGATTGGTTTAATGAGGAGAATTTTTCCTATATCAGGGTTTTCATATGTTTTATCCCTCCTCATGCACTTCCAAAATTCCTCCCTGACAGACTGGTGTGCAGGGAGGTAGCTCATCAGATGATAACAAGCGGTATTGGGATAGAACTGAAGATAGCTTTATAGAAGTTTTGGCCAGCCTTTCTCGTACAAATTGGAAGGTTTTCGCTACTCAACCTGGGTCATTCCAAGGTCGAAGTTGCAGCTCTAGAGGAGTTCAAGTTGGTGGATCTCAAACAAAGTAAACACGACCCTTATCAAACAGTGGGAAGCCACATGGCTCACTGTGGCATGAAAGCGTTTGAACATGAGGAATCCCCTCGCGATGACATTTTCAAAGGGGTCAAAACCTATGAGGAGGTGTTAGATAGGGTACAGACATTACCACCCAACTTGCAAACTAGTCTTCTAACCTTTGAGAGACACAGACGAAGTGGTTTTCCCAAGGTATTGCAGGGCGAAGCAAAAACACCCCGTCTAGAACAAGAAAACATTCCCCCAGGCTTCGGACATAAAGCGTAGGATAAAGAAGACACCGAGGAAAATCTACATGGGGTTGAAGGATCTTCACAAAACAAAGAAGTTCCATAGATAGAGAATTCAGGAGAAGAAACAAAAATAAGGTATGATACACCTCCCAAATCCAGTCAATCCACCCCCCCTTCATCATATACTATTCATGTTCATACTTCCAAGATAGCAGGGGAAATAAAATCCACAAAATTGGGTAATCCCATCACTTCCTTTACCCCTTTACAGTCTACTTTTGGTCTCCCTCAGATAGGAGTCATATATGCTAGTGACCTCGACCCTATTTCCAGGGAAGAAACACCTCTCTCTGATTACTTCTTCAGTAAAAAGAGGAAGGTTGTATTAAAGGAGGAGATGTATATGAGAGAAGGTGGTATGGTAAAGAAACACAGGGTGTTGGTAGATGGGAAAAACTTGGAAGAGGGAGATTTCACTACTGAGGTAGTAGGCTCCATGGGAGCTCTGGCAACAACAAATATATTCACTGTTGACAATATGAGAACAAGGTTGAAACAGAGTAACCATAGGATAGTCCAGTTGCAAAACCAACTAAAATATACCGAAAAAAATATCAAAGAAGAAATAAATAAAGGTCTAGAGTAGGCCAGAGCCACCGACAAGAAAGAAATTCAATCTCTTAAGTCAAGTCTAGACGAGATGAACGAGAAGATGCAGACTAGCCAAATACAATTATTCGGCAAGAAGAATCAGTAAGACAACTACAGGCTAAATTGAATTCAATGAAAGGTCAGGTTATAGATTTGAAAGTTTTTCAGGACCAGTCACTGGAAATACATGCGAAGATAGAATCTGAGCAACAGAGAGTAATCTCCCAAGTAGATATTATTCATAATTATTTTAAGGAAGTAAGCAATTCCCTTGATAATATTATTTTTAAAGAAAAAGAAGCTAAAGAAACAAGGGCCACTTTTCAAAAGGTATTTGTATGTTAAGAAAATGAAGAAGTATCGAAAATTCCAAAGCTTTCTGTCACAGAGAAGATCAGAGGCGATATCATGCTCAAGGTGTGGGAAACCAACATAGTAGAAAACAAAAAAATATCCAAAGAAATCAAAGACAAATGCGAAGAAATCTTTGATTTTTTGGAAAAGGAATCATTACGTATTGGAAGAGACAATTGCACTGGGCAATTAGGACAGACAAACATTGTAAGACACCTGTTGAATTTCAAAGAGGGTTTGAACGAAATTCAGATGGAAATTTCACAGTGAAAGGAAATGTATATTACCCTAATAGGCAGGTGGCTAGTGAAGCCAAACTTAAAATTTCAATCAATTAAGTTTGCTGGTAAAGGGATCAAAGACCGCCTTCCAAAAATTCGGAGAAAATTTTATCTATTCGAAGCAAAGGATTTTCCAGAGCCTCCTAGAAATTTTGTACACTTTCTTGAAAAATGTATTAAATGTATTGGGTTGAAAGAAGGACACACTTCAATAAAACAATGAATTTCATTTTGAAAACTTATATTATCGAAACGATAGGAGAATAAAAGATAATCTTGCAAACAATTGAGGTTTGCATTTTTGTAACTGTTTGCCCCTAGGAGTTAGGAAATCACCAACCATCAATGTATGGGTGATCTAGTATAAGTATAATTTCAGGAGACTGGAAACGTCTTTTTTATGGGCGCATTGTAAAGAAGAATTTGAAGATATTTTTGAATTAATACAAATACAGATTGAAGATTCCATATCTGGTCAAGTTTGAGTTATGAGCTTCTCCATTGTTTCATATTTTTCATATATCTCTTTAATTATCACTTAACTACAATTTAGTACAACCTCTACTGTGGTGATTAATCATTCTTGCAATTTAATCGTTTACAACTTTTCCTCTGTATCGACTATCAGCAGATACAAGACCTGTAAATGTTTTAGATTTCAATATCATATGCTTCATTAGTAGTTTTTCTTAACTATTTTCTTCTTCTGTCACAAAGTGAGATTCCTCTTTAATTGATGCCTCACCTTGTTCGACAGCTTTATGTTTTCTTTTCATTTCATGCATATTCCCTTTTTCAAAATTTAGCTCAGATACTAGAAACAACTTTTAGTTTCGTCATACTATTAGTTTAAAGTTTTGGAGTTCTTCTTATATGTTTTGAAGCAGAAATAGAGAACCCTTAAAAGGAAAGAAAATAATTTATCCTTTCAACCTTTATCCCTCATGACTATTCCAGTTACAAGACAACCCAATATCGAGCCTGGATTGTCATATCAAATGAGAATTGCCTTAAATTTATTTAACACCATCTTACAAACAACAAATAACTGGGTTGAGTTAGAACGTTCATGGGTAGTAATTGAAAGAGATATTACTGTCCAGGAAAACTGGGAATCTAGACAGAGATAATTAAGGAACCAACCATAGCCCTTCTTTGTATAACTGATTTTCCTATCCTTATCTTTCTCTATCTTTCGGATGCCTTGATGGTGTAATTTAGAGCCTTAAAGTATAAACTCAAGAACAACAACTAGCAATATCGTAAGGAAGAACCACACCACACAGGTCACTGGGTTTGTGGTGGACCTCGCAGGAAAATGTGTGGAGGGCATGCAGATGAATTGGGCGAGTTACCTCGTCAATGAACTCGAGAAATACTGTCGCGAAGCTCAAGATATAGGATACAAATTCCACTTCAGCTGGTTGATCGTTTTGATCATATTTGTTGCTTGGAAGAGGCCTGAAGGAGCCACTTTTCTGGAGATAGAACCATCGGGGTCGTTGGCCACTAGGTTTTCTACCTTATGGTACACCAATGATATGTCGAAGTAGTGGCACTCCAACACTTTGTTCCATGAGTATTATCAACAACTGAAGGTTTCCATTGAAGAATTTCTACACATGACACCGCACACCTTGCACCAGTACAGACCGATAGCAAAGTTCCGCTCATATCTGCATTTCATCTATATCACTGCGCGCAGAGATGAGATCAAGGAAGAGTTAAAATCATACTATAAGCTAACAAATGAGGACATGGAGCAGATCACAAAGGAGTGGCCGAAGGAGTTCCTTGTACTTGTTGTTGATGCAGAACTCTCTTACACTGACACCATAGGACTCCCCATGGTCACCCGAGTCGAGCACGTTAGATAGTCCAGTGGGACAAAGAAGAAGAAAAAGAAATAAGAATTACATAATATAGAGACTGATGAGGAGGACACCGCCTCTGAAGAAAATGGATCTAGATCGCTAGGAGGAGGGGATGAAGGAGAAAATCGAGGAGAAGGAGAAGCTACACCACCGAAAGATCCCTCTGCTGAAAAAGTAACATCACAGAAGAGAAATATTTCTCTGCAGAAACCTTCAGCAAGAAATAAGACGCGGGCTAGTAAGCCCCAGTTAGAGGCCACGCTCATGGAAGACGACATCAGTTTGGTCCGCAGATCCATGGAAGATTCTTCTGAGGACATCTTGCAGAGATATCGAGCGAAGCAGGAAGAACTATATGGCAAGGTCGAAAAGGAATTGAACGAAGTACATCAAGCCATTTGTTCAGTCCACACAGTACCTACTGTGTCACAAATTGTGGAATTGGGGGATGAACCAACCCAATTGAGAAGACTTATAGATGCGACAGAGGCTCAACTTCAAAAAGTCCAAGAAGAGAAGGAGAAGGCTACAGAAGTCCTGAAACAAGAGAAAGAGGAAGTATTAGAGCAATTACGAGTAGCGCGGTACTATGTAACCACCTATGAAAATGAGAAAGAAGAGTTTCGGGCGATGATCCTGGAGGAAAAATCCCATCTACAGAGAGAAAAGGAGAAACTACTCGTAGAACGGGCTACAGTCAAAGAAGTAGTGAGTAAAGCATGACGCTCTGTGCTAGGCTTGGAACATGAGGAACATGAGTAGGTCAAGGTTTAAGTGGTGAATATTGTTGAGACCATCCAACAGCTTCAAGCGAGGATAACGGAGTTGGAGATCCAAGCAGGACTGAGCACCCCGCAGGAGGTGCATGACTAGAGGGAGGAAGCCGCGAAGAACGCAGTAGTAAGGATCAGAGCCCTTGCCTCAAAATGAAAAAAATTGAGTGATAGAATCACACAGACATATGAACGCCTTGTAGAACATTCAAATCTAAGGAAACTAGAAGCATAGTTACAGGAGGCACAACAACAGGGTTTCTTCGTGTAGGCACAGATGAAGCTACTCACCGTAGTTGAAAGAATGAAGAGATGTCAAGATCAGTGCACGGTGAAGCAACAAATTACTACCATCCAGGGTAGGGTAATGGAAGTTCCACAGAAGCTACAACCTATACAAGATGAATCCTGCAAGGTGTTCGAATAACTTGAGGGACAAGGCTCGCAACTACACCAAGTGGTTGAAACAGTGGAACAACGCTTGGAAGTGCCTGTTACAGAGAAGATGATCTAGGAGCTCATTGAGCAGGAGGATCAGGAGAAGAAGCAAGTCGAGGTAGCTCGAGTGAATCTCAAGTCCTTCGAAGCATCATTTCCCATAGCTTAGTGACTCGGGATGAGTCACAGGTGAGGAAACCTTGGTTAGGTTTTGACCACTTTTGGACTTTGACAGGCTGGTTGAAGATGGAGCGCCCAAGTGGAGCTGAGATCACATATCTCACTTATTTTTTGGGCTATGTGGACCCAACAAGGGGTTCATTAGGGTTTTTGTAATGGGTTATGGGATGTCGGCCCATGGGTTCTCCCATGTTTAGGCCGTTTTGTAAGGGATTGTAAAAGTATAAGTAAGAATGTATTATAGAAGAGTAGGGGATAGTGGGAAGTGTCTAAGTGCAAGTAGTTCTGATTTTATTTGTGCAACAAAATGTGTATGTAAGGCTATGTGCTTGATAGAGAAGTTGGATATGTGCCTTGACCTAATTTTGGGAAGGAGGATTTGGTGCTCAATGCGCAGATCTCCTATCTGGTGCGAAGCTTGGATTTGTGGCTTAGTGCACAGGAGCAACTGAATGTAAGAGATTGAAGAATAATAAAGAAGACGAAGAAGTTGATCGACGTAGCCCCACACTGGGGTGAACCACATATATCTTGTGTCTTTGGTTGCTTTGTGTTGTGTTGTTTATGTTATGAATATGCTCAATGATTTTCTTATTATGTATGTTAGATAGATCCATTGATGCTTAGTGCTTTCTTTGTGTTAAGGATGAATGAATGTTAGATCTAACTCAATGTTATGTGATAAATGATTGAAGTGCTTAATAATTCTTGTTACTGTGTTGATCTATCTTTGGGTAAGTTCTACGATGTTAATGAAGATAATAAACTAATGCATATTGCCTTCTAAGTGTTGCTAGAATACTCTGCGAAGTGTTATTATCACAGATCTGTGTCCCAGCTTGGTTACAGACACCTGAGTCCTGTAACCCCCCTGCTTCTACCTCAGGTGAGACTTCGCCTACTTCGCAGGTGTTTTCGAAAGGTTGGTAGTTAGGGTTTTGTTGGTGCACTACTGAAACGTTGAATTTTGGGTCTACCCCTATGCCAACACATCACGATGTAGATTTTGACTTGTCATTGAGGAGAGAGACACATCTCAAGAGAGGTAGCTCAATGGAATCCAGGAGGAATACAACAGTGGCTGATTTCAGTGTTGAGAGACATGCCCTAGTCACCAGGGATTTCACACAGATCTTCCATCGATATTCAACAACTGTTTCATAGGTTGCAACAGCAAGGGCGCACTGATTCAAGTTGAGGGAACAACTTGTGATGAGGTTGAATGGATCGAATTGTCCTTCTTAGGGAGAGTTCAGATATTCCCCTCTGACCCATTTGAGAGGAAGGAAAATTGCATCTTTTTCTTGGTTCCTCTTCAAATTCTGACATAGGAATCATATGGGGTGCACTTTCTGGACATTGGGAATGCCACACTTGGGGAGGACACATTCAGGGTTCCTGATCGATCATCAGTTCAGATAGGGGGAAATATTTCCGACCCATTTCACAATAGACATGGGCGATTGGTTTGAGACACATATAATTTGATTCTGATGGTGGAATCACTATGGCGTAGTTTTCCAGAGCAGGGAGGTGCATTTCCCCTAGGGGGATCCATCTGAGGACCAGATACACCAGTTGAGGTTCAGACAGTCACCAGGACTATGAGGTAGAGCAAGGTGCATTGTTTGGGACAATTTCTAGGAATTTTTGAGAGGTATAGCCACTAGGGAAAACTTTCCAGACTTGCAACAGTTGTCGTACGAGCTCTCATATCCGCAAAAATTCTTCATCTCATCCATTGCATTCCACAACATTTTTTGAGTATCAGGTATTATTGTTTTAGTTGCTATTGTATTCTGGTTAAGATACTTTTGTCATTGATATAGCTGAGTGATTTATTTTATTCAGCCGCATTCGACATTTGTACTCCACGAAGATTTTATAATATAAGATTTGGAGTATTTTGTCACCATTATTATTTGAATGCTCATTTATATGCTGTAAAACATTAATCCTACACAGAAATTAGTAGAGTTTCCTAGACTATCCAAGTCAAGAACATTACAGTGGTATCAGAGCTTTAGTCCTTATAGCCTCTAACTAAAGACGATGAGTGCAGCAGAGGACCCAGGGGGCTGTGAGCACGTAGGTGAAGAATATGTCACTTACAACAGATGGAAGGAGGGAATACCTAGATCTAATTTCCCCCCTTTTCCTTCTAGCTCAGAGGAAGAGTAAGAGGAACAAAAGGAAGCAGAGAGAAGGGAAAAGTGAGAGGTTGAGCGTGAGGCAAAGAGGATGTTAGGAGACATATATGAGAGACCAGAGGGTAGTGGTAAGGCCCCCATGGACCTAGATGCAAACTTCATGCAGTTACTAAATAATATGGTAGTCAATCAGCAAGCCATGACTCATTATTTAGCGCATATGGATGATAGACTGGATATAGTGGGCACCCCAAGTGTTGGGTATGTGTTATATTCTTTGCACGATTAGTAGTGTCTGAGCGCCTGCGCCGAGCGCGCAGGGGGGTGCAGGGGGGAAGCGCCCCCGATTTATTTTTTTCGGGACGACATATTTCTGGGACCACATGATATTAGGTGGTTTTTCGGCACATGGTTTTTTGCCGATGGTTTTCTATTTCTGGTTAAGGAATTAGGGTCTTGGACTAATCCAGGTCATTGGGTTAGGGTTTTTGATGTCTCTAGCTCCTATATGTATATTGTATTGTAAACAATGTATGAATAAAATATATGTTGGTTTTCCCGGTTTGGGTTTCCAAGTGAAAAATATCTGTGTAATGTTTGTATTTGCCATTGTATTTTTTCTGTTCTTTTCTGAATATCAGTTTGCAATAGATATTGTACAAGGTTAGAATTTACATTTGGTATCAGAGATTTATTGGCTTCAGGGGGACGCCTTTGTCGTCAAGGGTTTGGCTCG